>CABHPH010120180.1:0-63064 GCA_902168325.1 Peromyscus nudipes
AAGATTAGGGGAATGAAATCTCAAGTCAAATGAGACAATTATCTGTAATTTTTGGCTCAAAATAAAAGGAAAAAGGTTTAGGGGTATAGGTCCAAGGCAGAGAATTTGCCACATGTGTAAGAGGCAATGTTCAATCTTCTATATATAAAAATGAAAAAAACAAATTATATTTATAAATTTAATGTTGTAAGAAAATATAGCACGAATGCCAGAAAAAAAGAATTGGATCTATGTTATATTAGGAGACATATTAGAGATTATTTTATACCTGACTGTTGGGATATGAAGCTTGAGTCCAAGCTATTGGGTGTAGTAAATATATGCAAACATGTGATTTTTCCATAATATGATTTTATTTATAGATTAATTTTGAGTTATACTTTTACAACTTTCTATATTAGCATCATAACCTAAGAAACTAGTATTCCTATTGCTACATGCTCCTAGGTTTTATATTTCTCATAAAACAAGATGAGATTAGACTCAAGAGACAAAATGTCCTTGGTTTTTACCTCAGTTTTCTATGTTGTCTTCATCCTTACTATATAGACTGAGGCAGGCAATGCTCTACAGAGGATATAATATTTAAATTGAATAGCAAATATAAAATATTTTTTGTTGACTATAGCTTCTATTAGTAATGATTCTATATAAATGCTTTGAACATTTAATGTAAAGTTGGTAAGATACCTCAACTAAAATTGAATATCGTTCTCAATTTTGACAATCTAAAACATTACAGATCTTTTGATTACTCTTGCTAACACAAAGAATGTATATTTCCTAGCCATACAAATAGACAAGACTAAAGCAAGGTTGATTTGTAAGGTAAAATGTAATTGGACAGCTGTCTTCTAGATTACACACATATATAAGTGCAGCTAACAGCTTTCATCAGAGAAGCTTCTCATTTCCATGGGTAATAGTTAATGAAGGGATTCTTAACTGTGCAAAGTGCTGAGAATAAGTGACATCTGAGTACTCCGTGCTAAATAAGACATCTATATCACCTGCTCCATGGTTCTGGTAACACTGCAGAAGACAGGCAGCTGGGGGATTCAGAAGAGTAATATGAAACACTGGTGTTTGTTCATGTCAAGGATGTCTCAGTGATGAGCATCTAATAGTTGTGGCTACTTGTACAAGTCCTAACACACATATATATGTACAAAAGTTAGGAAGGAGTCAGCAGTACTTGGAGGAAGATAAAGAAAATAAGAGGAAAATGATAGCAAGGGCAAATACAATAGAAATACCATGTATACAAAACTGATGTCCTCTTTAGAGATGAACACACTCAGTACCTTACTACAATAAACTACAGTTGTTCCACTGAGGCCAGAGACTTTTTTGACCAAATCTAAGATTAGCACTAGTTCTAAGGCTATAAATATACATTTCACACATGCATGATATCTGTAAAAGATATTCTAATGTTGAAAGCTGTAATGCCTTTACATTCCTATAAATATGGTACAAACTATTAAGTTAGATCTTCATGAATAATATCTTAGTAAAAATTGTATTTAAAAATAAATGCATATTAAATACTAGTAATATACTTTGACAGAAAATGAAAAAAAATAAATGGAACTAGGCATATTCAAAATAAAAGAAAAACAGACTAGGAAAATGTTACTTGTGAACATTTATTAAAGTGTTATTAATTATCACAAACATAAACCAATAGGAATAGCAACAATGTAGATGGCAGACACACAGTCACTTGAGAAAAAATAAAACATAATGTTCATGGAGGATTAACATAGTATAATGTCAGTCCTTTAAAGGGATAAAATAGGGAAATATTTGATATTTTAAAAACATGGAGTGTCTGAATTTGTGAAAATAAACATAATAGAGTATTTACAAATCTAGTAAATCAATACAATTCTAAATAAATAGTTAACATATTTCAGAGAGAAAATATATAAATGTGTACTAAATATCTATATAATCACAAAAGATCAACAAAGTTAAAGACTAAAAGAGTTCTACTACATTTTCTAAAACAATTTTTAAATAGAAGATACATTAAAGAGAAATAATATGATATATACATATAACTCTAAAAATAAACTTAATACTCTATCTGAAAATGTTTGTGACTTTCAACATAATGTAAATTTATTGTCAATAATATGCCTTAGAGTGTTTCTTTCTTATAATACAATAAAAGGTCTGGAAAGATTTATTTTAAATATTTTACAAATGTAAATTAAAACATAAATGACAGTAAAGGAATATAAGGAAAAATAGTTGCTATATTCCAATTGATCTTACTATCAAAAGTTTAGCAGCTGCACAAACAGGTTTATTAAAGAATCCAGAATTTTGACTTGATGTGTGTATAGGATATGAGCTCTAAGATAAAATATAAGGTCTTATCCGCACTGAGAATACATCAACTCATAATTTATAATGACAAAGATAATCAAATATTAGGCTTTAAGTGAATGAAGAAAGTTGCAAAAGCATATAGAGGAAATGACAAGTGTTTTGTTATGTTATAGATATAGAGATATACAAGCAAATTGTTGATTGATAAGAACAAGGAAATACATATTAGTAATTATCACAGTGCTTCTTTTTGTTAATAACTTTATTTTCCACATTGTCACCAATAGTACAGTGTACTAGTTCCTTATCATTTAATTTTACTTCAATAATTTAACTCAGATCCAAATTTCAGAACTATTGATTTTATTTCTAGCTATTTGTATAATTGTAATTAAATTAACTGAAAAACTGGTTAAATATCTGTGAATATTCTTCAAACATACTATGAATGAAATTGACCAATGTCTTTAAATTATAATAAGCAGAGGTTTTCATTTTGTTCAATGTGTTATACCCATTTTGTTAACAAATGGACATGGAATTATTTATTTTGTGCAACTGAGGAAAATGAGGCTTAAAATTTCACTCACTTACTATGGATAGGACATATAATAAACTCTTTCATATTACAAAGAGAATGACTTTTGACATTGTTAATGTGTCAATGTTATGTTCCCCAACACAGATATTTGAAATTTAATAATATATTAACTACTATATAAGTTTAAGAATTACAAGTATGTTTTCTGACATTACATGCTATTTGCCCTGATAATCACAAATATTTAGTGCATGGGTTTAATATGCATGTCCTGATTTTCAGTGATGACACAGACTTTTAAAGTCACATTCTGAGAAACGCCCAAACTTTGGTCATGGAAGGGAAGCTCCACACATTTAGGAAGATGAAAGGAAACTGTCAGGTTCATGCACAGAGAGGAGGTAAAGAAGTGCTCAGTGGGAAAAGAAAAGTTTTTAAATATCTAGCAACATTTTTATTTTAATCTCTGGGTGCCCTCTCTCTTTTTCACAACTCTAACAACAGCACCTTTCACTTCTTTGTTTCTGAGACTATAAATGAGTGGGTTCAGCATGGGGATCACAATACTATAAAAAACAGAAGCCACTTGATCCTTTCCCAATGAGTAGGATTTACTTGGCTTCATATGAGTAAAAATCAGAGTCCCATAAAAGACAGTGACTCCAAGGAGGTGAGAGGCACAAGTGGAAAAGGCTTTGTGCTTACCTGAAGAAGAATTTATCTTCAAAACTGTCGAGAGAATGGACACATAGGATGAGGAAATTGTGATAAGGGACAGGAGTAGAGTAGAAGTAGCTATAATGAATATAGTGACTTCAGCATCAGAGGTATCACCACAGGACAGGGCTAAAATTGGGAATGTGTCACAAAAGAAATGGTGAATTACCTTGGAGTTGCAGAAATTCAGTGTGCTTAAGCAAGAGACGATTACAGAGGAATCCATAACTCCAATCATGTAGGAGACAATGATGAGAGCGTGGGAGCGCCTTGTTGACATAATAAATGGATAGTGCAGGGGATTGCAGATAGCTACATAACGGTCATAGGCCATTGAGGAGAGAATAAAGCATTCAGCAGCTGCCAAGAGGACAAAAAAGTACAATTGGATGAAGCAGCCCATGAAGGAGATGTTCTTTATGGAAGTCATCAGGTTCTCTAAGGTTTTAGGTGTGATGACAGTTGAGTAACTGAGGTCAAGGAATGACAGGTGGGTGAGGAAGAAATACATTGGAGTGTGAAGCTGGGCGTCTAGACGAATGATCAGCACCATGCCTATGTTCCCCAGGACAGTGACTATGTATATAAGGAGGAACAGCACAGAGAGGACCAGCTGGATCTCCTTGGAATCTGTCAGTCCCATAAGCATGAAGTTAAGCTCATTTGTGTGATTCCAGGCATTCATAGTGGTCCTAAAATCTGGAGAAATTAAACACAATATTTAGTCTGCATGATTTGAAAAATGTTTTCCTGTATATACATTTAAAAATCTTTTTCTAATTGCATTTTCTCTTAAACAATATTATTTTGCAGTTTGTGGCTGCAAGAAATTTAATCAACCAAATAGAGACAGATAAAGCCTCACTTGGGTATGATCTCATATTGGTTAGCATACTTCATGATATTAGTGAAATTGGTACTATTATGAATTAATTTCTTTAGTCAAAAATATTAGACTGTATAAGCCACTATTTCCCATTTATTTTAGAATAGTTAAATAATACAAAAAAATCAAATAAATTAAGATGATTTAATATAATTGGGTCTATGTACATAAAAATGTTTTTTGAGCCAAGGGTCTAATCATGATTCTGTGTCCCTAATTTTTATTGAGTGTTTGAAATTTTGCACATATTTGAACAAAGATTTAAAGCAAACTTAATTCATGATTAATTATTTCTTAATAATGTTAATTAACTATGATTACAAATAAATTTAACTTTTTAATAGGAGTCCAATAGATTTTCCTAAGATAATAACTATTAACGGTGATAGGGTGTTTCTACTACCTGACAGTCCAAAGCCAATGTTTTCTATAACTTCAATCTCCAACTATGAATCTTTGTTGTAGAATTTCATTCTATCAACTCCACATTCCTGTTGACAAAAATTCTGAATTACTTATAAAATTAGCAAACGATACTTGTCCATTGATTTTTTAAAAGAGCTCCTATATCCCTTTACATATCTAATCACTTCTCATTCTAAAAATACTTACCGTCAGCCAACTTGATGAGGAAAAAGCAAAAAAAAAAAGATCCTTTTTTTATGCCTAAAAATTTCCAACCAACAATTTTTCTCACAATTACATAGAAAATCTACATAAGGATTTAAAAACATCTGTACTAAATCATTTATCTTCCTTTAAATGTTTGTTCCAACATTTTTTTCTGTATTCATTATTTGTATTGTGAAGCTATATTTAATCACCCATGAAATTTTATGCAGGTCTCAGTGAAATGAAAACTGTTTTAGTAAGGTATGGCCCAAATGAAGCCCAGGAATTATTGTGGTCTAAGAAAAGCCAGTGGATGCCTTGCCTCTCTGCTTGATGATTCCAGGTTGCTCACGTAAGAACAAGCAACATTAGGCAATGTGTGGTCATCTACAGGGGCCAATTTCCAAGCAAGATTACTTGGCACACTTTCAGAACTAAAGTTTAGGAACAAATTGAGCTAGGTAAAGAATGATTGCTCTGTCTTCTTTCCGATGCACCAAATTAAATATATGTGTACGTATTTTCATGTAGTATGAATATTAAATTGACTCACTTGCTAAATAATTTCGTGATTTATATTTGTATAGTACAGGTGATAAAATAAGTGTATTTTATCTACTGTGGAAAGAGGAATTTTTCTGTGATGTATTAGCTACTTCATCAGGAACACTCTTCTTTTTCTTACAGTCATTTCAGAACTGATAAAGTGCAAAAATGTTCACAACGGTCATGCAGTGTTGTACAGCAGTAACCCAAAACTGTTCAGACATTTACATTTAAATAATAGTGCACATCGTTTCTTAACTTGGAACACTTTAATCTTTGCTTTTTATATTTTTATTCTCTCTCTCTTGCCTCTCTCTCTCCCTCTCTCTCATGCATTCACACACTTTCTCTGTCTTCCTTTCTTTACCTCTCTGCCTTTCTCCATCTCTGAACAATTTTCTAGTCTTTCATTGTTCCTTTCATTTTTACTTGTCTTCATTTAATCACATTAGCACATATTTATTGTACACAATAATGAAAACATTAGGAGATTTCACACAGGTGTATAATGTACTTTGATCATGTCAGTGCCTCCTAAATCCCTCTCCTGTCCTGCCTCCTCTCTTAGTGGTTATCTTTCCTTGATCATAGTTCCCTTGTAAACTTCATTATTCATTCTTTCTGTGTTCTACATATTACAGAAAAATCTATTCGATGTTGTAGTCACATAATGTGAAAAGATCCAAGAATATTCCTCCTAGGCTTTTTTTGTGTTTCCCACTGAGATGACAGGGAAATGATAGCATTCCATCATGTCTTTGCTTACAAGTACATAGACTTTCCATAGTTTGTGAAATTCTTTCTGGAAGGATAGCTTAGTGGAAGATCATTCTGCACTCTGCCCCATCCATAGGTCACAGTATGTTCACAGTTTTATCCCAGAGACTCCCACACCATGGTGCAGTTACCACAACACTATGCATCATAATTCACAATGGGATATGTTTATGACTCCAGCATTCCTTTACACCTTCTCCTCAGGATTGCTATGAAGGATTCTTCTATATGATTTTTTGATACTGTTTCTTGGTCTTATTAAGTGTCATTGGAAGCTTGACAAAGATGATTCATTTTTTCTATTATAGATATTTTTAAAATATTAATTCTGTTATTCCATGAACATGAAGTCTTTCCATTTTCACATGTTTTTAATTTTGTTCTTAAGTATGCTATAGTTTTCATTATAACAATTTTTCATGTACTCTCATACATCCAGTGTTAGTTTTATATTCTATTTTTACAATTAGAAAACATTATTTTCTTGATTTCTTTCTAACTATGTCTGTTATTGATTTGTAGAAAACTACATATTATCTATGTATAGAATTAATATGCACTAAACGAATATGAATTACATCAGATTTAACAAAAATTCCAGGAAAGTCCTAAAACTTTGTATTGCCTAAATAAGACATAGTTTTCCATTCTGTAGGATTAAACTTTATAAATCATTGTTACTTAGCACTTAATCAGATAGTAAATATGGTTAGCTAGGCATCTGAGCCTTTGTCAGAGAAGCAGTTAATGAAGAGACTTTTAACTGGTAGAGGTACCAAGAGTAAGTGACTGTTGAATGCTCTGTGCTAGACTGGACATCTGTCATAAGCCTCTTCAAGACACAGGAGACATCCCAGAAAATAGACAGAAAGAATGTAAGAGGCAAAGGATAAGGAACAGTGCCATTAGAAGTTGTTGCTTGGACATGACCTGGACTCATAGAATCAGAGCATCTATAGAGACATCACATGATTAAGTATGAGAGATTCAGGATCAAAGATGGGCCAAAAAAGCCAATGTATACACTATCAACATATTTTAAGTTAATATGTATAATCACAAACATAAAAATAGGGACACCAGGGTTAAAGAGATTCTCAGTGGTTAAGAACACTAACTACTCTTCCTGAGGACTTAGGTTCAATTCCCAGAAACCATGTTGTCATCTGTCAACCATCTGTAACTCCAGTTCAAATGGATCTTATGACATCTTCTGACATAGAGTGCACATGTAGGCAAAACATCTAAAACATAAAATAATAAATAATTACATTTGAAAATATACTGAAATACCAACAAATATAGATTTTAGACAGTGAATATACCAGAAAAAAACCTAAGTCATAATATATTTAATGATATTGATTTGATCGAAGATAAAGCCCATATCTAAATACGTTTTAAATGTAGGGGAATATTACACATTTAGAAGATAATTAAAATTGTGAATTTTGCATTTGTGAAAAATTCCTACCTAATTAATTACTAAGGTGGATGCAGAACATGTGGCTTTAAATACAAAGGGAGTATTCAGGAAACTTAAGTTTAATCTTTCACTAACAATTAGCATAATTTGCCAAAAAATAAGTGATTCATGAAATCATATTGGTGAGATTTAAATAATCCAATCAGTAATTTTTATAAAAGTTTAGTAATAAAATTTCAAACTTGAAAAAGGGAAGAATGTCTGTAAAGTAACATGAATGGAAGAAAGATAACTCAAGAAGTAATTATATAATGTGCACATAAAATTAAAAAAATGAAGGGGAATGTTAATATTCATTCTTGAAGAGTTATGACTTGGAAGCCTCTCTGGACTGAGAGGCTCTGCACAGGAAGTTGGCTTCACTGATGATACCTGGGGGCTTTCAGATCTGGGAATCTTCTGCTGGTATCTTCCACTTTGAGACTATGGGGGAACTTCAGGAAACTGACATGCAGATGGACCCTTCCATTCCAACCCTTTTTTATTAAGAAATTTTTTATTCATTTTTACATACCTACCACAGGTCCCCTTCTCTTGCTTCCTCCCGCCCCCCAGCAGCCCCCTCCCCACACCACCTCCTATTCCCTCCTACAAGAAGGTAAGGCCTCCTATGGAGAGTCAGCAGAGCCTGGTACATTCAGTTGAGGCAGTTCCAAGGCCCTCCCCTGCATCAAGGCTCTGCAAGGTGTCCCACCATAGGTGGTGGGCTCCAAAAAGCCAGCTCATGCACCAGGGATGGATCCTGATCCTACTGTCATGGGGCCACTTAAGCAGATCAAGCTATACAACTGTTTCACTTATGCGAAAGGGCCTAATACCCTGTCATCATAGAGCATTCATCCAGTAACTGATGGAAGCAGATGCAGAAAGAACCAAGCACCAGGCCAAGCTCCTGGAGCCCAGTTGAAGAGAGAGAAGAGTGATTCTATGAGCAAGGGGCATCAAGATTGTTGTGACCTGCACAGCCTGGAACTGAGAACTGGCGAGGGACGCAGAGATTAAACAGCATTCTGGACACACCGTGGTTCGTCATTCAAAGAGAGCTCCTTTATTGACTATCCATCAGCCTAATATACCCTGCTACTTCCTACTTTCCATGGGGTCGGGGTACATTCCTCAGGTTCCCATCTGCAATCCAGCAGCTCAGCCAAACAGGAAGACTGCAAGCAGAGAGCTGATTCTTGAAACAATGTTCAAGCAACAGCTATATTGTAAACATCCTGTGAATTACTGACCACAGGAAAAGAGGAAGGACAAAAGGGCACCTTAGGGCAACTTAGGGCAAACAGCCTATGCACAAGGCCTGTTCAGTGCCTGATGCCAACAAAGATCATGACAGGGAAACCTACAGAGACAACCAAACCAAACTAATGGGAGCTCATGAACTTTAGACCAACAGTTGTGGAGCCTCCATGGGACTGGACTAGACCATCCCAACTATTGAAAGCCCTATAAAACTGCAAGATCTCTAAGACATGTTTACACAGTCTTTACTTCCCCAGAGAGACTGTGGTCCTTCAGTTGTTCTGATTAAAGGAAAATTCTGCTTCTGCCGAAGTTTGTCAGGATTCTACTACTTCTGAATCACCTCAGTTAATCCCAATTTAACATTTTGTGGATCCTGTATTCTAGTCCTCCCTTCTTGGTGACGTTCCTTCTCTCCCTTACCCATCTCCTATTTTCTAAGACCCATCCCATCATGATTATGACAGCTTGTGAGATTAGTACTGCTTAAACACCAGCAGTCATGACTTAAAACCTATGGGTTTGGGGTGAATTATGTAAATTAAGTTTGGGTCATTTCCTCATTTACCTCCCTCTTTCTCACTAGCTTCTGACCACATCAGCAGACACTCTTTGTTGTTTTTCTGCTGGACTGCATCTACCACATTCTTTCTGAGAAGGTAAGGCCTGGCTAGTGTCTGAAAGAATACCAGACCTAGATCTTCTGCTGAATTCCAGAAATTCCTCAACTTTGCTCTCAGCTTTAGCTACCTGATTTTCACACACAGGTCATACCCTCAGCTACAATTCAGGCTAGCTCTTCAGGCCACTTTTGACCCTGGATAATGACTTGGGGAACAACTGTAGCATTCCACTTGTCTTATGAGATGATTCATAATGTTTGTTCCCAGGGACACTTTTGGTGTGTATAAAATTAAACCTCAAAAATGCATGTCTTGCCAACATCAGATCTGCTACTTTTATGAACCTTTCCCTTCAGATCTGGCCTCAATATCAATTAAACAACAACCACACCTTGCCTAAATTCAGTACTTTCCACTTCCAAAATTCTTACCAAGTTAGATATGTCAATAGATAAAATGGCAAAAAAAAAAACCTGAGGTTCTCCACTGTCAAGTCTTTGCTCTATCTTCATTCCAGTCCTTCCCTTTATTCCTCCAGTTCTGTACTTCCCATTTTACCTGCTCAAAATTCTAAACCTAGATCCTTAAATTTTACCTCAGATGTTGATCTGGCTGATAAGCCCCTTACCTATCAAAAGGTAAGTTAAGGTGGCAAATTTTAATGTGCTGTTTAAGGTAACAGCAACATTGGCTCTTGATAAGATTTGACCTCCAACTCCAGAAGCAAAATCCTCTAAATAGTGTCCAGGTTCAGTCCAGCCCCAGCATGTTGCAATTGGAAAAAAGAGGAAAAAGTAATGCAACCCTTTCCCCCATTCTGGAACTGGGCTGTTAACATTTCTTAGAAAGTGACTTCCAAAGGGATCTTTATCTCTTCTATAGTCTGAGAGTCATCTACCTAGTTTTGTGAATCATGCACCTATGGACTCAGACCATTTGAGCTGAGACAATGAAATCCCTTATGCTATTTCTTTATTTTGTTCTTTTTGGCCTATCTACCTAGGCCATAGATACCATCTCCCTCTATACCCATATTAACCTGCCTAATTAAGATGTTGTTTTCGAGAAAAAGGGGATTACTTTACTATGTGGGGGATTTCACCTGGAGGAGAAAACAATCATGTGGTTCCTACCATTTTGCCTGGGCAATCTCATCAAGATGGAAGTAAGCACATGGTGTGGCTGCCAACTTTACTGATAATTTCATTAACAGGACAATTGTCATGTAACTTCACCACCATCTTGGTTACTGGAACTACATGGCACAAACCAAAATGGTGACCGTCATAAAACTTCACTGGATGGTCTTCTCCTAAACCTTTCTCTATAACCCCATTGCTTTGTCTCTATTGCCAACTCCTGCTGATACTGCCTGGGAACCTGATGGACAAGCTGTCAGGGGAGGCTACATTCACTTTCACTCCCACCCTTCACTGCCATTTCTGCAGTCCTGTCCACAGCATTCTAGTAGAATATCTGATGCGGATTCTCTTCACTGCTCCAATTTCAATTAGTCTACACAGATTCTGGTGGCACACCAACCTTTCCTCCCTCCTGTTGATGCTCTCAGCCCAGAACCCTTTTATCCCATCCCATTACTTAGTGATAGCTCCAATACCTAGAAACACTTTCTATACAAACTCACCTAAAATATGTTTTTAAAAAAAAAGAATTAAAAAGGAGAGATCCTGAATGGGTGGATAATGATGTTTCTAGAAGCTATGGGTTATTAGTGTCAGATGTGGAATATATCAATAAAGGTCATTGGTTATAGAGGCCCCAGAAGCTTCAAAAACAATATAGGTTCTTGTCATTCCTCTTGACTGCCCACCAGAATTAGATGATAAGACCATATGACTGAAAACAACCTAGACTCAGCAATATATAATATGAAAAAATCAAACTGTAGTTGTTCTGAATAACTTCTCCCTAATTCCTAACTTAATGAGTGCTAGAAAATTCTATTCAGGCTGAAGGAAACAGGCATCAACATTCTTAAACAGTTGTTAACTCTACAAACTACAATGGCAACCTTCCAGGAAAGGTTGTACCCATTGGTACAACAGTATTATGATTTTTACAAACATAACCAAGTGCTTTCTGTTTAGACTGAATGGAGCAATGACTCATTAGTCTATTATTCAATATAGAATTATTGGTTACTGAATGATTATTGGAGAGAGGGAGTTGTGTACCATAGGTGGGCCCATCAGTCTCCACAATCACAAAGTTCTTTGTTTATTCTCAGTTTGTTCTGACACAAAACAATAAACCATGAATTCCTCACATGGTAAAAGGCAGACAGTATTAACAGTGAATTACCAGCATGTCATAAATTCTCATCTAAGACCTTTATACAATGAACAATCTCTCTTAAAAACAACCTCACAATCATATCCCATAGTAAACCACTGGTAGTAGTAGACAATATGCTCAAACTAAAACATTTCAACCTTTCTTAAAACATACACTTCTCAAGTGAAAACTAAATGTAATTCATCCAAATAGGCTCAAATAATTTTTGTTTTTCAAAGTCAACCCAAAAGTATATTTAAATCCTGTAGAAATGAGAAACAAGACACATTTCTCCTAAAATGATGTTTTCTCCACCACTATCCCAATGAAATAAAACATACTGTATGCATCCAAAATAAAATGGTAAGGAAGGCTAGTGACATGGGGAAAAATAAGAATGAAGAAATGTGCAAGAAGCACCAAGTGAGTGGAATACCCAGTTGTCAAGCAACATTGAAGTTGGGTTGGAAAACAATTTTTGGCTGTGTCCACTAGGTTCTACTAGGGCTGACTATTATGCCATCCCATCTCCTGGCAATCCTACCCAGAAGCTTAGCAGAGAACATGTATGCCATCTCTTATGCATTGAAGTAGCATGCTATGGCTTTCCCAGCCCTAGGCTCCTGTATCACACTGATGACTTGATAGTCCTCAGATCGTCGGAGTTGTTCTGTTTCTGACAATCTACTAAGCATTATCATAGTGGAGGACCTTTATTAACTCTAACCCTCTGGCTGTTCATTTGCTCCTTCCGTTGGCTTACTATAAAGAGACAGAGATTCTTCTATGAGCTTTTCACTTTCTGAGAATAGCTATAATGATGAAGGTATTCATATCATATAAAAACATCTTTATAATAGGGTGGATGTTATTTTATCATATTAACTCATGCAAGGGAACAAATGTGCTATAGAGTCATTTGTTCAGACTGGGAGGCCCAAGGCACTGTAACGTGATTGTGACCATGAGCTTTTTAGAGCTTTTAATATAACTGGGACTTTAAATCCAGATCAGGACCTATATTGTACGTACAGATTTCATTTGACAGTGATGGAGTGCTGTTGAGCATACTAAAATTTATAGGTTGTTGGATTAGAAAACACCTTCCTCATGCAAATTTCAAGTAATATGGCAACTTGGGACTTTATAGTGAAGTGCTCAAGATCTATTAAAATTTCATAATAAGCTATAAACTAATTCTAGAAATATAATCCAGACATGACAAGATGGCATTGCTCCAAAATTTGCAGAGCTTGAATCAGTAGGGGTTGGAGAAGGCTCTTAAGAGCAGGGCTAGGTGACACTTCAAACAATTTGAAGAATCACATCATGTATCTTACATCTCAGGAAACCTTGCTTGCCATCCAAAATTACCGTTGAAGGGTTTTTTTCCTGACTTTACTTCTTTCTCTATTTAATATTTAAGAGTAAAATTGTAATTATAAAATATATAATGAAAACTAATACATTTATGAGGGAATATATATACTCACGGCATATTTCATATGTGTATTATTCATTTTGAATCAAAACTTCCCATTATTTTTTAGATTCTTGCTTTTTCTATTACAAGTGCTGCCTTTTCACCTGCATATAATATATTTTGAAGAAATTGTCCCTCCAATTCCTTCCTAACCTCCCAGTAACACCATTTCCTCCCAATGTCATGTGCTCTTATTTAGAGCCCAGTGAACCCGTCCAATATGTAGGACCAACCACTGGACCAAGGTCTCTCAGAGGCAGTATACCTAAAGAAATGTGACTCTTCTTCTGCCAAAAACCTCCAGTTTTTAACCCAATCATGGGGTTATGGGTGGGACTTGAGTCCTTCCTGCGTTCACCATGGTGCTTTGTGTAGCTTGAATTTATACGGGCATCACAACCTCTGTCAGGCATCTACTCTGGACCTTACAGCCTTTCTGATCTCCTCCTTGACATTGATCCCATGAAGAAAGGGATTGTGATACAGATGTTCCATTTAAATCTGGGAACCCTGCAATGACTTATTTCCGCTCAATGACCAGTGGTGGGTTTCTGTATTAAACGTCATCTACTTCAAAAGGAACCTTTATGATGTAGTTTGAGAGATGCATTAACTGTGGATAAAAAGATAATAAGGGGAGAGTTTCTTTCTATTTGACATAATAATAGTTTTAGTTTTCCCCTAGGACCTTACATGTAGCCAGCCACAAGATTTTGGTCCAGCTAACAGACCCAGGCATGAGTTCCAACTAGTGGAATCAGCTTTAATTCCAATTAGAAAGTGGTAAGTTACTCCCATAACATTCATACCATTGTTGCACAAAAGGGCGTGTCCTTCCAGTACAGCCTTTGTTGTAGCTTACAGTGTTGGTAACTGAATAAACTTAATCTACAGGTAGTGCACAGAAACTTCCAGGACTATGAAGGTTATTCAGTAATGGTGAAGCTTCCATGCTAGTGCCAGTGTGATTTTTCCCATATCCTGTGATTCAGATATGTTTTGGCTTCAGCAGTCTTATTTGCAGTTCGGGAGAAAACCAAGAACCTGCCAATAACCTATCTTGCTTTAGGGAAATCTATGGGAGCACACTGACCAATAACTTTAAAAGAGGTACCCCATACCTGGTTCAGGTCTTATCATAGTTTTTGCTTGCTCAGGGTCCCAATCAAAGCTAGCAGAATTGCATGTCACTGGGTATATTTTCTTGAACAAAAGACTGAAAGAGAAATGGGCTTCTCTTAAGATCCAAGTAGATTCATTAAGTATTATTTCTTTTTCTGATATATCATTATCTCCACTTTCTAAATTATTCCCATTTTTTGATACTATAATAGAATTACAACATTTTTCTTTTCCCTTTCTCTCTCCAAACACTTCCATAGCACCCTCCTTTCTCTCTTTCAAATTCATGGCCTCTTTTTATACTAATTGCTTTTATGTGCATATGTAGACATGGGAAAATTATTTATTGTGTGTATTTGTGTGTGTGTGTGTGTGTATGTGTGTGTGTGTTTATGACTAATGGCTGGATCCACTTAACGTTACTTGTATTATGTTTTTAAGACTGGCCATTTGGCATAAGGTTGCCAATAGTTTCATTTTTCTCCAGGAAACATCACATCTCCCACTTCCAGCTCTCCTCAACTGCCTATTGTGTTTTTTGTAAGTTTGAGGCCACGTGGGCCTTTTTCCCTGTCCATTTTAGCATATCTATTAGTGTTGTCCTTGTGTAGCTCATGTTTGAGCAGTCATATCAGTGAGACCTTAACGGCATATCTCTGTTATTAGGAGACACAATGTCACAGAATAATCCGTGATCCTCTGGTTGAAATCTTTCTGTTCTCTGATCTGCAATGTTATCTGACCCTTAGATGTGGGGATGTTTTATAGATGCATTCACTAGGACCCCATAACTCTTCTGTATTTTGATTAGTTGTAGTTTTCTGTACTGGTCTCCATCTGTGGCAGAGAGAAGTTTCTTCAATGAAGGCAAAGACTGCACTTGTCTGTGGGTATATAAACAAATGTTTATAGATTATTGTTAGGGATTGCGCTGGTTTGGTAAAGTAGTGGTTGTAGCTTCTCCTCCAATAGCCACCACTTCATTAGCACTGAGTAGTTAACTGGGTTTCCAGTACCAGGCATGTTTTCCCTCTTGTTGACTGAATATTAAGTCCACTTAGAGGGCTGTTGGTTACAGCCAAGGTATGACATTTACTCCAGGTTTTGAAGGGAAGTCTCTTTTTCCTAGGAAGCTGTTATATTTAGATCTCCTCATTGTGTGTTGTTTCCATATAATGTTCTTCCTCAATCTAGAGGCCCATTCTTCTAGCTTCATCCTCTTTTTTTTTCATTTTTTATTAAGAAATTATTTTTTCATTTTACACACCAATCAGAGATCCCCCTTTTCCCTCTTCCTGCCCTCCCCCAACCAACCCCCAAACCCCCTACAAAAAAGGCAAGGCCTCCCAGAGGGAGGCATATCTAGTATAGGCAAGTCCAAGTTCTTCTGACTGCTTCAGGGCTGCACAAGGTGTCCCATCATCGGTAGTGGGCTCCAAAATGCTCCCTCATGCACCAGGGATGGATTCTGATTCTACCGCCAGGGAGCCCCCCAAGCAAATCAAGCTATACAATTGTCTTGCCATGCAGAAGGCCTAGTCTAGTTCCATACAGGCTCCACAGCCATTGAGCCAACTTTCATGAGTTTCTACTAGTTTCTGAATGGAGCTATGCATCAGTTTCCTCTAGGTTTGACCAATGCTGCTCTTGGTATAATATACCCAACAACCTATGTTACCTTATTTTGTACCTGTTCAAATTATAAAATGGGTATGATTGAAGTTTAGAAGTACAATAACTTATACTGTTAGAACTTCCTTGGTACATAAATCTATCTGTTGATTGAAATAAAAATAAATTCAGGGGAAGAGTCTAGGTGAGTGATAGCTTGTCTTGCAGGAAAAATGTCCCAAACAGTTCATTTCAGTACTTTCTTCAATTAACAGAGTTAAGCAACTTAGATGGACATATCTGCTTCCTTTCTTTGTCTTTTTAAAAACATGATGTGAGTGTATCTTTTTATAAAGAATACTCTTTTTATTCTTTAAAAGGTTTTTTGTCCATTTTACATACCAACCACAGTTCCCCCTCCTTCCCCATCCTCTGCTCACCTGTCACCTTCCCCCTACCCCACCCACCATCCACTCCTCAGAGAGTGTAAGGCCTCCCACGAGGAATCAACAAAGTCTGGCATATCAAGTAGAGCAGGACCAAGCCTCTCCCTGCTGTATTGAGGCTGAGCAAGGTATCTTTCCATAGGGAATGGGCTCCAAAAAGCCAGTTCATGCACTAGGGATAAATGCTGTTCCCACTGCCAGTGGCTCCACAAACTGCCCAAGTCTCGTAACTGTCACCCACATTCAGAGGGCCTAGCAGGTTCCCCAGCTATCAGTCGAGAGTCAGTAAGCTCCAAAGAGCTGTGGCCAGCTGTCTCTGTGGGTTTCCCATCATGATCTTGACCCCTTTGCTCATAGGGAATCAAAATCCACAGTTACACCAATATTTTCTCACGTTTTCATTTAATCTCTCCAGTCTTATTTTATTCATATCTGTCACTTTAAAATATGTGCAAGTATTCAGATTCCATTGTTATCTTGTGCCTGCCCCCTCAAAGATGAGATCTGAGGATGTTTCTCAACGTTAGTTGTTCTGTGACTTCAGGAAATAATTGATGGTCTGGAAGCTTACCTTAAGGCCTGCAGGTTGTTCTATAGCACATGCTCCAGATGTACAGTGAAGACGCTTTTCCTTCTTCTGACCCACTATGGCCATATACATATTATTCATGATTTTTGTAATAATTTCTACTATAGAACTCCTGACTGATGTTTGATTATGTTAACCATTTACATGTTTGCATTCTCACATCTTACTGCAGACTACTAGTATTCACTTGACTGCATTAGGGTTTTCTGTTTTAAGATAATTACTTCCAGAAATCTCAAACCAACTACTAAAAAGTCTTAACTTAGTA
Source organism: Peromyscus nudipes (assembly GCA_902168325.1). Lineage (NCBI taxonomy): Eukaryota > Metazoa > Chordata > Mammalia > Rodentia > Cricetidae > Peromyscus > Peromyscus nudipes. Next base: position 17,588 of record CABHPH010120180.1, read on the forward strand.
CTCTGTTCCTCTACTATTTTCAGTAATATTAGTCCATGCTCTCTAAAATTGTGGGTGACTTTCAGGCACTTGGATAGGTTGGTTGTCTGGCTAAGTTTATGCTGTTGACATGTAATATGTAAATAGAATGATTTATGTGCAAGTATACACACACATAATGTACATATGCGTGAAAGTAGATTGACATTTTTATGTACTCTAAGGAGATAGAAGTGGACAGGACACTTGTGAGGGGGACAAATAAGGGCAAAGTGTATGACATATATTAAAAAGTGGCTATAAAGCCAAATCTTTTGTAGGTTGACTTTAAAAAAGTTAGTAAAATAATGTGTGTTTCAGTAATTAGAATATAATATGAAAATTGAAAACAGACTGTCAAGGGAAGCAATTGTAAATGAATAAACAAGAGTTTCTAAGAACATCAAATATTTAAATAAAATATCTATTTTAGATTGGTAATTAGATCAATTAACTTCAGAAAGTAGATCATATAACTGAAGAAATGTAAAGTAGAATGGATGAGATGAAAATGAGCTAAGTATAGTAGCATATGAAAATGAAGAAACAAAGATGAAAAAGAGAAATTGTCATGATCTTATTGTTACCAATAAGCTCTTGTTCACCTCTTTCTGGAGGTAAGATTGGCTGGTGGCTTTCTATAATTCCTTGATCTCTCTAAGGCTTTAACCCAAATTTCTGGCTGTGTTTTTTATTTAATAAGACCATTTAGAAATTCATCTATAGTTCTCAATGTAGCTCTCTAAAAGCAGTATATTGAAAAAATCCAGAGGTCATCCAAGACAAACACCAAAACCAACTTAAGCATGTCCAAGGTGCCATAGAGTGGGACATTGGGCTGTTGACAGCCTTATAAAATGTAGACATCAGTCCTAGATCACCCTTCCACTGACTTCATAAGTCTGGCCATGGACAACTGAGGGGGCCCAGGATTCCTTGGCCCAACCACCACCATCTCCCACAGGAAGCCCATGAGCCACTGGTAGTCATCACAGTACCAGGATAGCCCATCTCCTTTCTTTTGGATATGGGGTCCACTTACTAGGTCCTGACAGAGTTTGCAGAAGCTACATTTGATTCTTCCCTTATTGTCAGGGTGTGGGAACATCCTTATCAAACTCACCAAACCCCACCTCTTAGTTGTATTTTTTAAGGCTACCGCTGTAATCCACTCCTTCCTAATGGTACTAATCTGTCCTATCCCCTTGCTTGAAAGAGACTTCTTATTTAAAGTGGGAGTTCTGTTTACTTCCCTCTCCCAATCCACTCGACCCCAGTCTTATTAGCCATTCCCCTCGTCCTTCTCCTCCAAATGACAGGATCTGACCACTAATCTCTTTACTGGCCTGGCCCCCAAAGAAGAGCTCTGAATATGGGATACCAAAAAACCCTCTACAGCAACACATCATTCCCCTCTTGTCAATTTTAAAACCCTACAAATTACATCACCCTAGCTCAATACACACTCTCCAAAATCTCAGAGGATTTAAGCTTCTTATTTGTGACCTCTTAAGAAAAGGCCTTTTGCAACCCTTAAGCATTCCCACACTCAGAGTTAAAAAACCCAACAGAACCTACCACCTGGTTCATTATCCCTGCAGTAGTTTCTCTTCACCTTGTAGTATCCCTATACTCTCCTTCTCCCTTCCCTTCAGGAACTTCTCATTTATCTGTCCTAGACCTCAAGGTTGCCTTATTTTCCATTCCTCTTGATCCCCAGCCTCAAAATATGCTTGCTTTTATTTGGACTGACCTGAACCCACCTTTGTACCAAACTCAAATGGACAGTCCTACCCCAGCAGGTCTGGGACAGTTCACATCTATTAGGCTATTCTTTGGCTCTGACTTAGTGTCTTTTTTTCTTCTAGAACCTAAGCTCATAAAATATGTAAATGCTCTTCTCTGTAGGCCTTCCCTACAAATCAAACAGGATGACACCTCTACTCTACTAAACGTCCTGTCCTGTCTGGCCAGGGACATAGTCTCATCCTCTATGGTCCAACTGTCCGCACCTCAAGTTACTTATCTAGGATCATCTATTACTGCCACTCACAAGGCCATTATTCAAATAGGAAACACTTAATTGAGTCACTCACAGTCCCCACTACCAAACATTACATTCTATCCTTCCTAGGGATGGCTAGGTTCCTATGCTCTTACAGCTTCTCTTACTCCCTGTGGAAATTTGAAAGAAAATGGCCCCCAAAGGGAGTAACACTGTTAGGAGCTGTGGCTTTGTGGGAGGTAGGCTGGGCCTTTTTGGAGGGGGTGTGTCACTGTGGGAGTAGGCTTGGAAGTCTCCTTTGCTCAAGCTATGCTCAGTGTAGACACAGACTCCTGCTGTCTGTGGATCAAGATGTAGGATTATCAGCTCCTTCTCCAGCACTATGGCTTTCTGCACAATGCCACATTCTACCATGATGACAATGGACTAGCCTCTGAAACTCTAAGCCCCCGAATAAAATGTTTTCCTTTATAAGACTTGTGGTGGTGATAGTGTCTCTCCAGAGCAAAAAAAACCCTAAGATACTACCTTTTTGTTCCCATATTATGAGAGGGTCATTGGTCCTCCATGTGAGCCCCTCATTGTGCCCATTGCCAAGCCTTTTCATAAGCTTCAATGGACCCTCCAAATCAAACCACTAATCAACAGGACAAACTAATAGCTCCTGCATGTGCCTTTCCACTAGCAAAGGGACTCAATCGGTCCAAATCAAGCTTCATATCTGACTCAAGCTGCTAATTTGTGTTTACTAAGGCATGTGTGGATCATTTCTTTCTGTTGGCTTCTGCCACCAACCATTTTTTATACCAAATTCCTGAGTCCATCTTTTCAGTTGCTTCTTCCCTCCACCTACTCTAACTATTCACCTATCCTTGCCTACTTGGTAAGTGTCCTCTCTCTGACTCCTGGAACCTGCTATGCTTTTGGAGCATCCACCATGTGGCATATCCCAGCTATGCACTCTGAGGTCCCACCATATTGGCAACTCTCTAGTTACTAAGAACTTACTCCTCTCCTTCAACTGAAACCTCCCTGTTCCTTGGCTCTTCCCCTAGGAGTTGCTTGCTAAGTCCTGAAGCTTCCTTAAGGCCTCTGAGCCTTTGTGACCTTACCATCCTGCTCCCCAGCTTTCTCCTGGAATTTAACTGTTTCTCTGTGTCCTCTGGGCTTCCTTCTTGTCTCCCAGCACTCACTTCAATCTTAGAAAACTCCTTTTGGTGAAAGTCCTTCTTTGACCTTTTCTCTCTAATTCCACAGTGTCAGATTTATGTAAGCCTCACTCTGTTACTACAAGCAGTGTGACTTCAGTACAGCCCGATGGCCAAATTTTCATGTTCAAATTTCAAGTTCTCTCATATGGTAACACCTGCCACTGCACAAACAAATGTTTTGAAAATCTTTTATAACCAAGGTCTCCCCTCCTCTAATTCTTCCTATCTATACCTGTACATGTTAGCTTTTTGATATGGATGTTTACTGTCCAAGAGGACCCCTACCTTTAACCAACAGCTCATTGTAATAGACTCAGGAAATTGCTCTTATCCTTCTCTGCTTTACTAGGACTTACCCCCATTCCTGTTTTCTTTATAATCAAAGGGAATATTACTGTAAATATGGCCCCCAAAAAAACAGAGGTTGCCTATGGGACAAACCTGACATTTCAGAATTCCCCTTGTAATCTTTTTATATAGGAGAGATCTTTCAAATTCTACATTGAAGATCTATGAGACACCAAATGGGAGGAGGGTGTCACTGGTAAATTGTGTTATCACATGTTCAGCAGTCACCCAGAGAGCATGAACAAAATATAGAGTATACACCACACTCTGCAAATATCTGGGTATAGGAAAAATAGAAGATGTGATATAACATTCATCAAAGTATTACTAAAGTATTACTTCTTGGATGGCATTGATATTATCTCTGTGTCCTCATGGTCACTCCATCTCTTATTTCAGACCTAAACCTGTGCCTATCAGTTACTAAATAATGATCTGCCTGACCACTTTAGAGAATGCTGGTTGTGTTTCCCTTCCAGGTGAAACTCATACCACTATCCATGGCCTCACCCATATATATTCTCTCACCATGCCACTCAATAACTGCTCTGAGTCAAATATCACTGCCGCCCCTTATCTCTTACACATCTTTCTCTTAGTTATCACAGACTGTTTTAATTCCTCAGAGAAACACTTCATGGCATACTGGATTCCTCAGACTACAATAATACCCTGGCGCTGAGTAATACCACCCAGTCCCTATGTCCAAATGTTCACAATCCCTGGATTGTGGTGGTATTGTGTTCCCCAAAATATTGTGTACCCTAATACACTTATCTGGGGTCAGAACAGCCAATAGATATAGAAGCCAAAAAATGGTGGCACACACGCCTCTAATCCTATCACTTGGAAGGCAGAGATCCATACGGATCTCTGTGAGTTTAAAGCCACACTGGAAACAGCCAGGCATGGTGATTCATGCCTTTAACCCCAAGAAGTGAGCCTTTAATCCCAGGAAGTGAGGGCAGAAAGCAGAAAGGTGTATAAGGCGTGAAAACCAGGAACTAGGCTGGTTAAGCTTTTAGGCTTTTGAGCAGCACAGTTCAGCTGAGAGGCATCCAGTCTGAGGAAACAGGATCAGCTGAGGAATTAGCAAGGTGAGGTGGCTATGGCTTGTTCTGCTTCTCTGATCATTCAGCATTCACCACAATACCTGGCTCTGGGTTTGTTTTTGTTAATAAGACTCTTTAAGATTCATGCTACTTCGGATCCTCTGTCACACTCAAGTTTACCCCTGCCTACTTGCTAGGTGATCAGGGACATATGCCGTGTTTTTCCTTTCCCCAGTGTTAGTAGTACCCAGAGAAGACCTCTTGCTAGTGTTCATTACAGAGTTCATAATGATTGACCTGACAAACAAACTAATTGTTAAGGTCCTAGCCCTTCTTGCATACCTAGGTATATATAACCACTGCAACACTGGGGTAACTGCTTCCCTAACCGTCTACTATCAGTTTTTCTTAGTTCATCCAGGACCTCCATTGGGTAGCTGAGACCATCTTCAACATCCATGGCCACATACCCTCACTGGATGCCATGGTTCTGAAAAGTTGGCAAGGATTTGCTCTACTAACATCAGAGGATGGCCTTTGTCTCTTCCTTGGGGAAGAATGTTACTTCTATGACAACTAATAGAGCCACAAATGGATTGCCCTGGGAAGGGGAAACAGATGAGCTCTCCTGAGTAATCAGGGATTGAGGGGGGAAATAGAAGGTAGGGGATGGGGAATGAGAACATGAGAGGATGAGATGGTTGAGCTGGAACAGCGATGGAGTGAGGGGGCAATAAAGGGGATATCTTGATAGAGGGAGACATCATCGAGATAGGGAGAAACCTGGTGCTAGGGAAGTTCCCAGTAATCCATAAGGATGACTCCAGCTTAGAATATTAGCAATAGTAAAGAGGGTACCAGAACTGGCCTACCCAGTAATCAGATCGGTGAATACCCTAACTGTCATTATAGAGCCTTCATCCAGTAACTGATGGAAGCAGATGCAGAGATCCACAGCTAAGCGCCAGGCTGAGCTCCAGGAGTCCAGTTGAAGAGATAGAAGAAAGAGTCTATGGGCAAGGGGCATCAAGATCATGATGGAGAAATCTACAGAGACAACTGAATAAAACTAGTGGGAACTCACAAACTATAGACCAACAGCTATGGAACCCTCATGGGACTGGACTAGGCCTTCTGCATAAATGAGACAGTTATGCAATTTGGTTGTTTAAAAGACCCCTGGCAGTGGATCAGGATCTATCCCTGGTGCATGAGCTGGCTTTTTAGAGCCCATTACCTATGGTGGGACACCTTGCACAGCCTTTGTTGTGGGGGAGGGGGGGTTTGGACCTGTCTCAACTGAATGTACCAAGCTTTGCTGACTCCCCATGGAGGACCTTACATTATCGGAGGAGAGGATGGGGCTGGGTTGGGGGGGGGGGGATGTGCCGGAACTGGGAGAAGGGATGAGAGGGACATCTGTGGTTGGTATGCAAAATGAACAAAAATTTCTTAAGAAAGGAAAAAATGAAAAGAAAGAAAATATTTCTATAATTTCTTGCTGTAAGCATAAATCATTTGAGAAGATTTAAGATGACCCAACAAATGCATTTTAACTTTTTCGCAATCATATTTTCTGTCATTGGATCTTTAAAGCATAATACAATAAGAAGTGACATTACAATTACATTTCAATTTCATTTGTTCTCTCAATAATTCTAACTGATCTCCAATTAGTGTTACAGCATATCTCAATTCACGCATCTCACTATTTCCATATCTATTTTATTTTGTTGAGTCCAAAATTCAGGAGAATGTATATACCAGTCTTTACCAAGTTCAGCAGTCTGGATTTCTTTATGAAGAACAGCTCCAGCTGTGATAGTAGCAGTAGTTAATATGATGATTCTCAGGACTACAGCAGTTATCAATCCCACCATCCATCAAGTGTTTCTTGATGTGCTTTCAGCAACTTCTGCACTAACATCATCCAAGATGAGTCTTGGCGTGGTCTCACAAACTCACAGGCATCCAGGCTACTGGTCTGGCTCTGAGACTATATAATCTTTCAAAAGTAACGTCTAAAGACATACTAGCATTGACACAGGGATGAAGAGTACAGTGTATACAAGAGATGCTATAATTATTAGGGTGCCATTGCACAGGTCTTTCAGTAGCAAATAAGGTCACAGTCCACAAGCCATAAAGGCAGAACCTTGATCTAATCTAAAGGACAAATGAAATTTGTTCTTATTAAAGTGTGAATTTCTGTTCCACGTTTTAAGTGGGTGAAAATCACTTGCCAATTTCCACAAATTAGTCTGAATAGAATTCCCAAATTGTAGTAGAGGGCTTGATATTCCAATTTCATGCCACGCAAAGGATTCTCTAAAAGCAGAGACAGCTTCCATAGTTTTATTTGAATCGGACCATTACTTCCATCATCTTATCATGAGTATCTGAAATTACTATTCATCTTGAACTACTAAAGAAACTGAATACCAAATTTAGTTCTTTGTCAATGATTTACAAATAGCAGATTGAATATTATACAGTGAGTGATTTCTGAAAGTATAGTCATTGCACAAGTTATTTTTCCATTATGTTTATCTGAATGTTTTATATGTATGAAATTTTAGATGATACAGTTGTAAGAAATTCAAACACAATTTCTTATGTTGAAAATTACTATATTTTAAAAATAAAAAATGATACGTGTGTTTAATATGTGCTCCATTAAATTCAGCCAGCGAAACTGAAAATCTGAAACCACATTCCTGGAATCTCCCAATCTATATGAGAATAGACCCAGAGAAATAGAAAAAGTAAAATTAACTGTAATTATTACACTCACCAAAGAAGCATACAGTCAGAAACAATGTGACTGACTGTTTACCCTCACTCATCTTAATTTCCTGGATTCTTGTCTCTTCACTAATCTAACAACAGCACCTTTCACTTCTTTGTTTCTGAGACTATAAATGAGTGGGTTCAGCATGGGGATCAAAATGGTGTAAAAAACAGAAGCTACTTGATCCTTTCCCAGTGAGTAGGATTTACTGGGCTTTAAATAAGTAAAGATCAGAGTGCTGTAAAAGACAGTGACTCCCAGGAGGTGAGAGGCACACGTGGAGAAGGCCTTTTGCTTTCCTGAAGTGGAATTGATCTTCAAAATAGTAGAGAGAATGGACACATAGGATATGGATATTGTGATAAGGGAACCCAGAATGGTGGAACCGGCAAAAATGAATATAATTACTTCAACTTCATTTGTGCTACTGCAAGACAGAGATAAAAGTGGAGATGTGTCACAATAAAAGTGACGGATGACATTGGACTTGCAGAAGTGTAGTGTAATCATGCCAAGCACGGTGACAGAGGAATCCACAGCACCAATCACATAGGACCCAGTGAGGAGGGCAAGGCAGCATCGTGAAGACATAATGACTGGATAATGTAAAGGTTTGCAGATAGCGATGTAGCGGTCGTAGGCCATGGAGCAAAGCAGAAAACACTCAGTAGCGGCCAAGAGGATGAAAATGTACAGCTGGGTGAAGCAGCCCGTGAAGGAGATGCTCTTGTTTGAAGTCAGCAGGTTCTCTAAGGTTTTAGGTGTGATGGCAGTTGAGTAACTGAGGTCAAGGAATGACAGGTGGGTGAGGAAGAAATACATCGGGGTGTGAAGCTGGACATCTAGACGGATGATCAGCATCATGCCTATGTTCCCCAGCACAGTGACCAGGTATATCAGGAGAAACATCACAGAGAGGACCAGCTGGATCTCCTTGGAATCTGTCAGCCCCATGAGGATGAAGTCAGGCTCATTTGTGTGATTCCACGAGTTCATAGTAAATGTCCCTAAATGATGAGAAATCAAAGGTAATGCATAGGTTTTATGATCGAATAGAGGTTCACGTGCATGTTTGTCACTGTCCTTTGTAACTATAGTATAGAACAGTAAATAATTCAATTACCAAATAGTGACATTATATGTGATACAATTCTAAGAAAATTGTTGCTAGTCTAAATAATTTCATTTTATGAATTTAATCCATGTGAAATGTTGTCATGTACATGCTAATATTATCCTCTCACTTTACGCAAGTTATAAGCTGCAGAAAATTCAGTTAATTAATATGGACCTAGTACAAACTCCTGTGGAGTCTTGGATCATGGTAAAAATGTAAGACACCAAAGGATCTTAGTCACACTCTTATTCCAGTACGTCTAAAGGAAATAAATATCATGTTTAGTGAACAAAGATAGCAAATAACTTTAATGCATCATTTCTGCTTTTTTCAAAACCAATCAACCTTAATTATTTTTACTGAATTTTAATAGGTTAAATCAAGACAAATAATTATTAATAAACTTTGGGTACTTTTTTCTGACAATTCAAAACAATTTTTAAGTAAAATTCTTTTATTGAAACATGAATCACTACTGGTCTAGTCTCTTTCCACCAATTCTGTTTGCCACAATTCTGATGTTATTTTTGTAACTGCCAAATAATATGTGTACTTATATTTTTAAAACTAATCTTTATTTCAATTGCTTTAATCCTTCACAATTTTAAAAATACTTACTCTGAATGCCAAAGTTGATAGAAAAAAAATTGAAGGCAAAATACTTCCAATATCATTTGACTGAAAATATTCAACTCCCAAATTTTCTCACAAATGAAATGGAAAATCTATTTATGGATTTGAACATGTCAACCCAAGAGCTTTTGTTTTCCTTTAGATTATTCTTTCCATATTTTTGTAAACTCATTTTAAAAAATTTCAGAAGTATATTAGGCTATTCTGGATACTTTCCTCAGGTCTTTGTCAAAACCAATTTTAAATGAAGTTATGGCACAAATTTAATCCATGAACAAGTGTGAATATGAGCGGAGCAGCCTATGCCTTTTGTCTCTACTTCATGACACCTGGACATATCGTGTAAAGTCATGAGCATCACGTAACATGGTCATTCTCAGGGGGATATTTCTAAGACAGGTTTCTTGGCAAGCTTTCAAGGACTGAGGTCAAAGCACTAATTCAGCAAAGATTTTGCTTTTCCCTGAGAGACCTATAAAGAAGAACATGATAAATGTGTTATTTTTCTGATGCACTATATTTATTCATATACTCATTAATTCATTAAATTTATAAAATAATATGTAAATAATAATCTATTCACAGCAACACAATATTAAATCGTGTGGCTAGAGGAAATCAATTTTAGTTAGAAGTGCTTACTTTGTCAATGAGAGTGTGATTGTGGAATAGTAATGTTTTCAGAACTAAAAATTTTAAATTGAAGAAACGATTATGCTGGAGTAAAATTGTTAAGTAAAAACAATAAAATATACTCACCGATAAGCATGGTTATCAAATCTCATGAAAGAATTTCTCTTTGCCGCAGAAAGACACCATCACAGAAAACTATAACTAATCAAATTGCATAGTTGGGGAGCCCAGTCCCAACTGATGCATTTACAAAAAGCTCCACCACCTAAGACTCAGGGATCATTTCAGAAGAAAGTAGAAGAGAGCGAAGAAAGATTAGAGGAGCCAGAGGAACCAAGGATTGGCTCTGTGAGGGTGTCACCTTAGATGTCAGAAGCTACACTCATATAGTCTCACCAAAAAGATATGTTAAACATGAACTGAACAATATAATAACATTAAACATCCAATGTTGGACAGGGACAGCCTTACCATTCCTTGGGATATATACTCTAAGGACTTTACATGATACCACACAGACACTTGCTCATCAATATTCATTATACCTCTATTGGAAATACCTTTGTAATAAAAAAATAAACAAAACTAAATGTTCTTCAACTGACAGTGCATAATGAAAATGTGATACATATTCACAATGGGATGCAGTTCAACTATAAAAAATAAAATCACATGTCCCTCTTCTCTGGAGCTGGGGGTTGTAGTCTGTTTATCCTTTGCTTTATACCTAGTATCCACTTATGAGTGAGTATATACCATGTATTTCTTTCTAGTTCTATCCATTTGCCTGCAAATTTCATGATGTCATTGTTTTTTACTGCTGAGTAGTACTCCATTGTGTATATATACCACATTTTCTTCATCCATTCTTTGATTAAGGGGCATCTAGGTTATTTCCAGGTTCTAGGTATTACGAATAATGCTGCTATAAACACAGCTGAACAAGTGTCCTTGTGATATGATTGAGCATCCCTTGGGTATATACCCACGAGTGTTATCATTGATTCTTGAGGTAGATCGATTCTTAATTTTCTGAGAAGTTGCCATACTGATTTCCAAAATGACTGTACAACAGTGGAGGTGTGTTCCCCTTGCTCCACATCCTCTCCAGCATAAGCTTTCATCAGTGTTTTTGATCTTAGCCATTCTGACAGGTATGAGATGGTGGTATGTCAGAGTAGTTTTGATTTGCATTTCCCTGATGACTAAGGATGTTGAGCAATTCCTTAAATATCTTTCGGCCATTTGAGCTTCTTTTGTTGAGAATTCTCTCTTTAGCTCTGTAGCCCATTTTTAACTGGATTGTTTGATATTTTGATGTCTAATTTCTTGAGTTCTTTATATATTTTGGAAATCAGGCCTTTGTCAGATGTGGGCAGTGGAATCAGGATCTATCACTGGTACATGAGCTATCTTTTTGGAGTCCATTATCTTTGGTGGGATGCCTTGCACAGCCTTGATGCAGGAGGAGGGAGTGGACCTGCCTCAAATGAATGTACTAGGCTTTGCTGACTCCTCATGGGAGGCCTTACCTTTTCAGAAGAGGGGATGGGGGGTGCATTTTGGGGAAAGGTTGGGGGAGCAGGAGGAGGGATGAGGGGGCGTAGGTGCTTGGTATGAAAAATGAATAAAAAGCAATTTTTAAATACAAATAGATAAATTAAGTTAACAAAAAAGAAAAAAAACCAAAAAACAAAATACAATAAAAAAAAAAGAAAAAAGAAAATCACAACTCTTCAGGCAAATGGATGTAACTAGAAAAGATCATGTTGAGTAAGGTAACCGAGACTCTGAAAGACACATCCTTATATTCTTTCTCATCTGAGCCCTTACTCCAAATTATCAGATCTTAATACATATCTTTGAGTAACTGAAAAAAAATTGGATATTCAACCAAATAACACATACAGCTTATAAACACACCTTTAGCAATGTAGCAGGATACAATATTAACTCAAAAAAATTAGTCACCCTCCTATATATAAATGACAAATAGGCTGAGAAGGAAATCAGAGATACATCACTCTTTACTATAGCCACTGTACCATGGAAAAAAGAAAGCATCTTTGACAAATGCTCCCGGCATAACTGGATGTCAACATGTAGAAGACTGCAAATAGATCCATATCTGTCACCGTGCAGAAAACTTAAGTCCAACCCCACATCTGACAGAGGGCTGATATCCAGAATATATAAAGATCTCAAGTAATTAGACATCAAAATAACCAAAAATCCAATTAAAAAATGGGCTATAGAGCTAAACAGAGAATTCTCAACAGAAGAAGCTCAAATGGCTGAAAGACATTTAAGGAATTGCCCAACATCCTTAATCATCAAGGAAATGCAAATCAAAATGACTCTGCAATACATTCTTACACCTGTCAGAATGGCTAAGATCAAAAACACTGAAGAGAGCTTATGTTGGAGACGATGTGGAGCAAGGGGAACATTCCTCCACTCTTGGTGGGAATGCAAACTTGTACAGCCACTTTGGAAATCAATATGGTGCTTTCTTAGAAAATTGGGAATCAACCTCCCTCAAGATCCAGCAATACCACTCTGGTATTGGTACCCAAGGAATGCTCAAACATACCACAAGGACACATGCTCAACTATGTTCATAGCAGCATTATTTGTAATAGCCAGAACCTGGAAACAACCTAGATGCCTTTCAACTGAAGAATGGATAAATAAAATGTGGTACATATACACAATGGAGTACTACTCAGCAGAGAAAAACAATGACATCATGAAGTTTGGAGGCAAATGGATGGAACTAGAAAATATCATCCTGAGTGAGGTAACCCAGACTCAGAAAGACAAACATGGTATGTACTCACTCATAAGTGGATACTAGATGTAAAGCAATGGATAACGAAACAGTAACTCACAACTCCAGGGAGGCTACCTAGTAAAGATGACCCTAAGAAAGACACAGGGATCACCCAACAACAGAGAAATGGATGAGATCTACATGAGCAAACTGTAGGTGAGGGCCAGTAATGGAGTGCAAGGTTTGGGAAAAAGAGAGCTTAGAGGAGCAGCAGGCACCAGCTGGATCAGGAATAGAGTGAGAGAACAAGGAAAGAGATACCATGATAAATGAAGACCTCATGGGAATAGGAAGAAGCAGAATGCTAGAGAGGTCCCCAGAAATCCACAAAGATACCTCCACTATAGACTACTGGCAATGATTGAGAGAGTGCTTGAGCTGACCTACTCTGGTGATAGGATGACCAAACACCCTAACTGTTATGATAGAACTGTCATTCAGTGACTGATGGAAGCAGATGCAGAGATCCACAGCCAAGCTCCAGGTAGAGCTCCAGGAGTCCAATAGGCAAGAAATACGAGAGATTGTATGAGCAAGAGATATTGAGACCATTACTGTAAAAAACACAGGGACAAATAACCAAACTAGTGGAAACACATGAACTGTGAACCAATAGCTGAAAGCCCCCATGGAACTGGACCAGACCCTCTGGATAAGTAATGTAGTTGATGAGCTTGAACTGTTTTGAAGGCCCCCAGCCAGTGGCACGGGGACCTGTCCTTGGTTCATGAGATGTTTTTGTGGAACCTAGGGCCTCTGCTGTGACACTTTGCTCAGCCCTGGTGTAGGGAGGAGGGGACTGGACCTGCCTCAACTGAATCTACCAGGATGGGCTGACTCGCCAGGGGAGACCTTGCCCTGGAGGAGGTGGGAATTGGGGGTAGATTGGGGCGGGAATGCTGGGGATTGGGAGAAAGGAAGACAGGGGAATCTGTGACTGATACATAAAATTAAATTAATTATAAAATAAAAATATTTTAAAAAATGCAGATATACTTAATCTGAAAGAAAAGAAAGTGAGGAATAGCCTTGAACACATTGCCACAGTAGACAGCTTCCTCAACAGAACACCAATAGCACAGACACTATGATAAAATTTTAATAAATGAGACCTCATAAAACTGAAAAGCTTATTTAAGGCAAAGAACGCCACCAAAACATCCTTATAGTACACAGGCAGACCCATTTTCCTTACCTGCTTCCTTAGGCCTACCAGATCTTCTGTGGTCATAAGGAGCAGGTTGTCAAAAGGATTCAATGACCACAACAGGAATATCCATACTTCTTCAACTTACCCTTTTATTAATGGGAGGATTGGTACTATAAGCCTAGTAAGTATGACTGGTCCTCATTACCTGACAGTTACCACAGGCAGCATAGTTTCATCTTTTTTGCACCCTGCTGGTCCAGTTTGGACAGTAACTGTCAGCAACAGAAACAAGGGCAGTTTTTTGTCCACATGGCTAGTTTTGTCATAAAGAAAACAGACTCCATATGGAGTTTCTTCAATGCCCATAATCTTCTCTGAAGTAGATTGGTGCTGCCAGGAGCAGACATGTCTCACTGTCATGAAAAGCCTAAGTTCTTAAAACATTTTAAATGCCATGTTCGGTAGGTCTTTGAAATGTTTGAAGATTGCCTATTTGAAATATATCTCTATGACCTTGAAAACATAACTAACATGACTACGTTTGCTATTATAGATGACTCTTAATCTTTATTTCTTAGTTAAACATTACATTTTAAATGAGCTGCATAGATACAATACCTTAAACAAGAGTATACACACACACACACACAAACATATATAACACACACACATATATATAGCATAATAAAATTAACTTAAATTTGTATCAATAGACCAAAATCAATACCAATGTAAAGTATCCTGAGATTAATAGCTGCTTTATTTTGATTAAAGTAGATTAAATAATCTATCTTTGTATCCTATTTCTATATCCCTCCTTTTTCTTTTTAGAATGAGATCCCTGGATCTAATCTCTTTTGTCCAGCTTTTTTTCTTATCATTACAATTAACAACTTGTAACCAACTCCTGTAAATGACAAACATAACCAACATGTTGGGAATGTGGGCATAATTCTCTAGACAACTTCCTGCTGATTGGGGTTGCTGGTAATCTTTGAGGGACCCTGAGAAAATTTAGGATAATGGTTAAGTCTTGGCTTGCATAGTCTGTGTGAATAATAGATTAATAAATTTTTTATTTAAAAATAAATACACATTAACTACCAGTAATAAAAGTGATGTAAAATATAGAGTAATATAGTCATAATTAAAGATAAACAAAATAGGAAAAGGTTAATTGTGAATATTTATTAAACTGTTTTTAATAATAATAAACATAAGCCAATGGGAATAACAACAATATGAATTGCAGACAGCGCAGTCACTGGTGAAAAAACAGAGCAGGCTATCTTCTGTGTTATTTATGTAGTATAATGCCAGTCTTTGAAAGAACTTAAAATAGGGAAATGTCCATGTGTTTAATATATGAGTAAACTGAAGAGTTTAAGTTTTTGAAAATAAACATACTTGAATGTACACATTAAATCAATATGATTCTAAATTAATTGTTAACATATATATACTACTGAAAGATAATATATAAATGTATAATTCATATCCATATAATTATAAGAGATCAATAACATTTTCCAAAACAATGTTTAAATAAAAAGTACCATTAAACAGAAATAATATATATAGAAAAAATTCTAAAAATAAATTTAAAACTCTATCGGAAAATGTTTATGACTTGCAACAAATATGTATTCATTGTCAATAACATGCCTTAGAGTGTTTCTTTTCTATAATGTAATAAAAGGTCTGACAATCATTTAATTCAAAAATATATTTTGAACACTTTAAAATATAATTAATGAGATAAAACACAGTTAAATAGTATAAGGAAAAATAATACTTGCTATTTCCTAAAAATCTGTATTGTGGGATATTTGTACATGTAGGAAGATATGTTGCTGTGATTGGTTTAATAAGGAGCTGAACCCGGGCAGTGGTGGCGTAAACCTTTAATCCCAGCACTAGGGAGGCAGAGGCAGGCAGATCTCTGTGAGTTCAAGGCCATCCTGGGCTACAGAAGGAGTTCCAGGAAAGGTGCAAAGCTACACAGAGAAACCCTGTCTCAAAAAACCAAAAATCAATCAAATCAATCAATCCATCCATCAATCAATCAATCAATAAATAAATAAATAAATGCATAGCTGAATGGCTAATAGCTAGGCAGAAGTCATAAGCAGGATTTCCAAGGAGAGAAAGGAAGAGGAGGAGGAGGAATCAAGGGGAAGGAGAAGTCAGGCAACATGGAGAGGAAACAGGAGGTACAAGATGGAAGAAAGGTAATGCCACATGATAAAATACAGATTAATATAAATGGGTTAATTTCAGTTATGAGTTAGTTAGGAACAAGCCTAAGCTATAGGCCGTGATTTCATAATTAATAAGCAGTCCCATGTCATTATTTGGGAGTTAGTTGACAGGACAGAGAAAGATTCATTTCAGATCTGACTTTTAAAAGTTTAGCAGCTGCACATTCAGGGTGTATTATGGTATCCAGACTCAAATATTGCTGCATCTATAGGATTTGAGCTCTAAGGCAATGTAAGATAAGAAGTAAGGTCTCACCTACACTGATAATACATAAACTCGTAACTTATATGACAAATTTGATCAAATATTAGACTTTTAAGTGAATGAAAAAAGTTACAATAGAATATAGAAGAAATGACATGCATTTTGTGTTTTATGTCATACATGTACATACAAATTATTGATTGAAAAAACATGGACATACATGTTAATTACTACAAGTTTCTTTTCCTTAATAACTTTAAATATTTTCCATATTGTCCTAAATATTACAATATACCATTTTCCTATGATGTAATATTATTTCAGTAATTTAACACAAAACCAAATTTCAGAACTATTGAGTTTATTTCTGTATAGCTATTAATGTGATTATGATTAAATTATCTGAAATATTTGTTAAATATGTGTGAATATTCTTCAAACATACTATACAGGAAAATTTGCAATGTCTTTAAATTATAATAAGCAATGTTTTTCATTTTCTTCAATGTGTTATATCCATTTTGTTATCACCTTGACATGGAATTATTATTTACTTTGTGCAACTCAAGAAACTGAAGTATGAAATTACACTCCCTTACTATGGATAGGACCTATAACAAACTATTTCATATTATAAAGGGAGTGACTTTTGAAATTGTTAATGTACCAATATTATGCTTCCTAACACAAATATCTAACATATAATAATATAGTAAATACTATATAAGTTTAATAATTACAAATATATTTTCTCCCATCACATGCTATTTGCCCTCAAAACACCAATATTTAGAGCATGGGTTTAATATGCATGTCCTACTTTCCAATAATGACACAGACTTTTTTATTTAAATAACATTTTTAAAATTTATTTTACATACCGACCATATTTTCCCCTCTCTTCCCATCTCCTATTCTCCCTCCCCCAGCTTTCCATCTACCCCACTCCCTATCCACTCCTATTTCGTCTCCATTAAGAAATGGGTAGGACTTTAAAGTCACGTTCTGAGAAATGCACACACTATGTTTCTTTAAGGGAAGCTCCACACAAATATAAGAAAGGAAACAAAGCTGTCAGGTTCATGCAAAGAGAGAAGGTACAGAAGGGTTCTGTAGGAAAAAAGAGAAGTTTACATATTTAGTACACTTTTGTTTTACTTTCTGGGTGCCCTCTCTCTTTTCCACATCTTTAATGACAGCACTTTTCATTTCTTTGTTTCTGAGACTATAAATGAGTGGGTTCAGCATGGGGATCACAATAGTATAAAAATCAGAAGCTACTTGATGCTTTCTCAAGTAGTAGGACTTACTTGGCTTCAAATGAGCAAAGATCATAGTAGCCTAAAGACAGGTAACTCCTATAAGATGTTAGGCACAAGTAGAAGAGACTTTGTGCTTACCTTTAAAAAAGGGAAATATTAATAAATATAGATTTTAGACAACAAATATACCAAAAAATATAATCTAGAAACAAATATACTAGAAAAATAGGTCATAATACTCTCTAATTTATATATTTAATTTATTTAATCCTATTTATATAGGATAAAGCTGATATTTAAGTAGATTTTTAAAAAAAAAGAATATTATATACATTTAGAAGATGAGTATAATTGTCAGTTTTGTATTTGTGAAAAGTTGTTATATAAGTAACTAATAAGGTGGAGGCAGAGCGCTTGGTTTTAAATGGGGAGAAAGCATTCAGGAAAAATAAAGTTTAATTTTTCACTAACAATTAGCGTAAGTTGCACACCTAGTTTTCCTCCCTCCTGTTGATACTCTCAGCTCATACCCCTCTTAGCCTATCCCATTCCCTAGTGACAGCTCCCATACCTAAAAACACTTTCTACTCAGGATTCCCAGTGCCATGCCTGTAAGATTTCAGACATGTTCTGTGCAAGGCAACCTACAGCTACCATATTCTCCTAAAAACCAGAGAGAGCAAAAGAATCCTAGGAGTGGACTACTCAGCCAACAAACATGAGACCAGATAACATCACCTACAATTACAATCATCCCAACCCAGATGTGTAGTCACAAGCATTAAAATCCAATAAATAACAGCAAGCACAATATATCTCCACTAGACTCCAAAATCCTTCTACATTTGACCTTATGAAATAAAATATAGGTGAAGCACAAGATAAGAACTTCAAAATAGCTATTATGAATATACTCAAGACATTAAAGATGATATGAATAAATCCATCAGTGGAATCTATGAGAACGCAAGGAAGCAGTGGAATGAAATGAAGAAAATTATTCAAGATACAAAAATGGAAATGAAATCATTAAATAATACTCAACCTTAGTGAAAACTTGAAATAAAAAAAATTCTAGGAACTGAAACAGAAAGCTCATCTTCATTAACAGAATACAGGCAAGGAACAAAACAACCCCAGACATTGAAGACACTTAATTTATAGAATAAAAAAGATTATTAAACATTACGTGTAAAAAAAGCCAAATAACAAATCAAGGCAGACCTGTCCCGACCCACCAGTAAGTCAGTGGGGACCCTATAGGTGGAGTGAGGATGTGGGAGACAAGAGACATGAGAGATGGTGACAAGTCAGGATTCTGATCAAGTCTCGTTTATTCAAGAGCATCTCAGGGTAGATATAGGGCAAGAGGGGTGAGGAAGCTCTAATTCTTGCAAAAACGGGTATCTAAGCAACCATCCCACAGCACAAAGCCCCTTAACCACAGAAGCAGAATGTACTGAATACAAGAAACCATTAAGATGTGAGGAAATAACAGTGCTGCCTTGAGGTTAGTATCTAACGCAGCTAAAGCAATCATAAAATGGCTTTAAAAGTGGCAAGTCTCCTACACAGACCTATTGAAATAACACCTTATTTCTCAATGGAGATTTTAAAAGCCAGAAGAGCCTGAACAGATAAACTAGAGATTCTAAGAGACAACAGATGGCATCACAGACTACTAAATGCAGCAACATTTTTAATCTAAATAGAAGGATGTAGAAAGACATTCAACAACAAAATCAAATCTAAACAGTATCTATCTAAAAAATTTCATCTCTATAAAAGACACTAGAAGGAAAACATCAACCTGAAGAGGTTAAACATAACCCCCCCCAAAAAAAGAAAAGAAGAACAAAGAATAGATAATATGACAGCAGCAAATCAAAGGAGGTGTAAAAATGCAACACCACTACAACAAAATAATAAACAAAATAAACAAAACCTTATTATTGATAACTCTCAATATCAGTGATCACAATTCCCCAATAAAAAGATACAGGTTAAGAGATTCAATTTGAAAACAGCATTCATCCTTCTGCTTAATGCAAGAAACACATCTTTTTTTTTCTTTATTAAGAAATATTCTACTCACTCTACATACCACCCACAGATCCCAGCTCCTCCCTCCTCCCATCTCCCAGCCCTCCCTCCCAAGCCACCCCACATCCCCACATCCCCCAAATCAAAGTCTCCCATGGGGAGTCAGCAGAGCCGGCACACTGAACCTAGTCACGTCCAAGCCCCTTCCCACTGTACCAAGGCTGCTCAAGGCGCCACACACGACAGGCACCAGATTCCCAAGAGCCTGCCCATGCACCAGGGATGGATCCCGGTGCCTCTGCCTGGGTGTTCCCCAAACAGTTCAAGGCAAACAACCGTCTTCTGTATCCAGAGGGCCTAGTCCAGTTCCATGGGGGCTTCACAGCCACTAGTCACAGTTCATGGGCCTCCAATAGTGTAGCTAGCTGGTCATCTCTGCACTTCTTCCCGTCATGATCTCCATGTTCCCAGCCTGCAGAATCCCTCGTCTCTCACATTGATTGGATTCCCAGAGCTCAGCCTGGCGCCTGGCCATGAATCTCTGCATCTGCCTCCATCAATCACTGGACAAAGGCTCTATGATGATAGTTAAGGTATTTGCTAGACCAATCACCAGAGTAGATCAGTCCAGGTACCCTCTGGACCACTGCCAGCAGATCAAGGTGGGATCATCCTTTTGGATTCCTGAGAGCCTCCCCAGCACCTTGCCTCTTCCTTTTCCCATGATGTCCTCATCTATCGTGGTATCTCCCTTCCTGCCCTCCCACTCTGTCCCTGTTCTAGCTCGACCCTCCCATTTCCCTATGTTCTCATTCCCCACTCCTCGCCCTTCCCCCCCACACACACACCCAGTGCGCTCATGTAGATCTCATCCACTTCTCCTTCACTGGGTCATCCATGTGTCCCTCCTAGGGTCTTTCCCTGTTAGCTAGCCTCTCTTGGAGCTGGGGGTTGCAGTCTGGCCGTCCCTTCTCTCACATCTGGTATCCACTTATGAGTGAGTACATACTATGTTTGTCCTTCTGAGTCTGGGTTACCTCACTCAGGATGATATTTTCTAGTTCCATCCATTTGACTGCAAATTTCTTGATATCATTGTTTTTTACTGCTGAGTAGTGTTCCATTGTGTATGTGTGCCACATTAAGAAACACATCTTAACACCAAGGATAGATTTCACTTCAGGTTAAAAGGATGTTAAAAGGTATTCCAAGTAAATTGATGGAAGAAGAAAGCTGTGGTAGCCATTTTAATATCTGACAAAATAGACTTTAAACCAAAATGAACTAGAAGAGATAGGAAAAGACACTACGTAATTGCCAAAGAAACAATCCACCGTGAGGATATTGCGATTCTGAAAGTATCATGATCCCTGAATTCAACGGGTATCACAGAACTCTTCTAACAAAAACATCATGACATTGGCACAAAACAGATACTTTGATCAGTGGAATAAAATCGAAGGGCCAGACGTGGATTCACACACCTAATGGCCCCCTGATTTTTGATAAAGCATCCAGAAACAAACACTGGAAAATGAAAAAAATCTTCAAGAATCGGTGCTGGTTAAACTGGATACCTGCATGTAGAACAATGAAAATAGATCTATATGTATTACTCTGTACACAGGAATGTAAAATGCGAGAAAGCTACACATACTAAGGACTATTTAAGGGTCATATGGAAACCTACTACTGTAGAAGCTTCTTAAACTATATACACATATGACAGAAATCTCAGTGGAGTCATCATATAATGGGGAAGATGATACATAACTATTGCATTGACATTAAATGAAATATCCAGGTGCCAGAAAAGGGTTACATATAGTTGAGTCTTTGGCCAAAGTAGCCTATGGCAGTCCGAGAATAATCCAGGCTGTTGCCAAAATTATTGGTTGCTCTCCATGAACTGATAGTAAGTCTCTATTGATGAAGACAGCTCCTAAGTATCTCATTTAACATGGAGATGCTAAATGGTGTAAAAGTAGAGCCTTCACCCCTACTGAGCAGGGTTCAAAGTATTAGAAGGTACTCCTCATGCTACCAGCTGAGAAAGATAAAAACCAACCAACTGCAAATCTTGTGATGTACTAGGGTAATGCATAATATACTGGTGTACTCAAACGCTGTGGGAGTAATCAACCACTCTCTGATTAAATTCAAGGCCCACTTCATTGGATGGAACTCATTCCTGACACTGGTTGAATATCCAAGAACCTGACAATAGATTGATCATGAGCCTATGGCAGTGGTTCTCAAACTTCCCAATGCTGCAATCCTTTAATATAATTCTTCAACCATAAAATTATTTTGTTACCACTTTGTAACTGTAATTTTGATGCTATTATGAATTGGAATATAAATATCTGACATGCAGGATATCTGAGATGCAACCCCTGTTAAAGGGTTATTTGACCCCCAAAGGGGTTGTGACCCACAGGTTGAGAACTGCTGGCCTAGAACCAGACTAAATACTGTTGTTTTGCTAGTGGAATGAAGTAATTCAATGATTCCTGATCACATTCTTCTATACCCATAGATCAGTGTCTCACTTAACATCAGAGAAACTTCCTGTTGTGGGAGATGAAAACTAACATAGGGAGCCACAACTAGACAAGTTAAAGAGAATGAGAGACCCTGGAACACTCAGGTCTAAGTGTCATATCCTCATCAAACCCCTCCATAAGGATTCAGGGTGTTGTGAGAAAGAGGAGACAAAAAATCATAAGAGCCAGAGGAGATGGATGGCAGCAAGGAAAACCTATCTTCTAGACACAACATGAGTGATGCATATATGACCTCAGAGAGGCATGCACAGGGCCTGCACAGGTTCAAATCAGACAGAGTCCCACCACAGAGTGGGGGAAGTAGACATGATCTCCCATTCCTAACCAAGAAGCTATCTTGAATTGACATCTACTTGCAAGGTAAAAATTAGTTTCTCTGGTGGAGACTCAAGTTGGGGGACGGGGAAGCATGATCAGGATAGGTTGCATGAAAAATGTTTTCAATAAAAATAATTTCCTTGTTACCTTTATTTCTTAATGTTCCCAACATGATTGTAATGGAGGAGATCCAATGACAGATTCTGAACTCATGAGAGAAAATGAAAAATACTTAAAGCTCTTCTATCACACCAATTGCCTTACATCCTATAATAAACAAAGGAGGCTGGGTAATCATCAGTCTTCCTAACATGCATGTGAAAGCCTGAAAAGGATTCTTTAAATGATTTTATCGCTTATTCTCTTAATCCAACAAGGGCAAAAAATGCCCTAACTCTTTTCTTCACTGCTCCCTCATCAGGAATTATAGTAGTACCAGCAGTCTCACTTTTTCTGTTACAGATGCTACCCGACTCAAACAACACACTCTCAGGATGCATCCCACCATCAGAGATGTCTTATGTTCTGGATTTTGTCCATTTATTAAGTTTTATCATGGCCCCTTATATGGACCCTCCTCTGAAGCCCTCTATCTGCTACCCTTTCTAAATTGCCCTCTTCATCATTTTTAAGCATTTAGAGATATTTTGCCCCAAACCCTTAAAAGTTGTTTGAGTACCCAATTCACCCATTTTCTCGTGATTCTCAATACTTTTCTAAGACTAAAACAGTTGGATGGAAGGCTTCTTTGCATCAACTAACCTCCCTGTTTCACTAGCTCTCAGAAAACTTAGAGACTTCAGATATATTTAACATTCCCCCAGGACCAATCAATTCTTTGTTTGCTGTCACACTTCAAAATTAAAGAGTACTAGGACTGACTATTGCTAAGAAGGGATGTGTGCCCTTTTCCAGGAACAATGCTGCTTTTGTACCAATAAATCAAAATTGGTCAGAGATGGTGACCAACAACAGTAAACAGACAAAAAAAAGTATTCAATGACAATTATTGTCCTATTAATGGAATGTTGTTCCATTCCACTCCGGTTCCTCCACATTCACTCCTTTCCTGTGCTAACTTCACACTGTTGTTTTTACCCTGCTTTCAAATATTTTAAAGAAGTTCTCCCCGTGTCTAATCATTGTCATAAATAGGTCCACATTAAAATTAAGATAATGGCCAGCCTGAACAGGTGTCCTGTTAGCTTCTCTTGTCATCAGTCTTACCTTGCTCACTATCAGCCATCTTTAGCTAACTGTGTTCACATTTCTTTAGAAGTGTGGATGGCTCTACTACAACTTGTCAAGCTTAAACTATCCTCCTGCCACTTAAATTCAATCTGACCTATGCCCTTTAGAGCATGTGATCAAAGTCTACCCGCACTCCCTAATCTCTTCCCATGAGAAGCAGCTAAGGAGAGAAGGCAAAATCTCCCACTTTAAGAATACAGGAGAACTGAAGAAAAGGTGGTGGGTGACATTAGAGTTGAATAAATTCTGACTACTCATACAAAAGTTTTCTTAAGGAGAAGTTATATTATAGTCATATTACATAGGCCAATGAGGAGGCAGAGTCTATTGGACATAATAATTGGATAGTGTAGAGGATTGCAGATAGCTAAATAGCTATCATACATAGGCTATCGAGGCATTAAGGAAACATGTAACGAGATCTTGGAATTTGTCAGTCCCATAAGTTTGAATTCAGGCTTATATTTGTAAATCTAGGCATTCATAGCAAATGTCCTTAAACTGTTGAGAAATCAAAGGTAATATTTATTTTTAATGGATTCTAAAGAGTTTTATTTATGTACATTCCAGTAATTACATAATCAATTTTGGGTGTCTCAGAATGTTTTCTTTTCTTTCTTTTTTTTGTGGTTTTTCAAGACAGGGTTTCTCTGGGTAGCTTGGTGCCTGTGCTGGGTCACTCTCTGTAGACCAGGCTGGCCTCACACTCACAGAGATCTGCCTGGCTCTGCCTCCCATGTTCTGGGTTTAAAAGCCTGTGCCACCACTGCTCGGCTCAGAGTGTTTGACTATAAAAATTTGATTGAAAAAATCTTATATGATATTTGAATATAAATGTACCCATACCTCTTCATTTAATGAACTTGGTAATATTCTAAATGTATCCCCTTAATTTCACATTTAACACAGCTATAAGGTTGCATTCTAGATAGAACCATTAGTCACTGATGTTAGATGTATGAAGCAGGGCATAAATCTCTGACAATGCAATTTCATTGCACCTGCATGCTGACTCTATAACTTGGCCCATTTCATTTGACTCAAAGAACATGCACATGTCACCCCAACCCCATTTATGAATAATTCAGTAAAACCAAACAAAATGTTAGATATACAATGAATAGAGGATAAAATTTGAATTTGTAATTAACTGTTCATATTTTGCAATATCTTGAGATTGATTATAAATAAACTTAATTTTGAAAGACCTAAATTGGTTGAACTAGAAAATGTAATTATGGATTCTTGCAGTTTTGCTTACCTTACCCTTACAACCAAAGGTCTACTTAAACTAATTGTCAAAAATATGGCTGTTGTTAGGAGACTCTTTTATTCTCTTTGTGCAAATCCTGACATTATTCTTATAAATCCTAAATGATATGTGTACACGTATTAGTTAATAAGTCACCTGCTTACTTTAAGTTATCTAAAATATTCCAGTTGTAAGAATATTTACTGCGAACCAAAGTTAAGGGGAAAGAATCACTATATATGACAAGCCTAAAAGATGTGCCAACTCCCAATTTTTATTTCAATACAAGTGGAAATCTATTTAAGGCCATAAAAATTTCATGTTGTTGCATGCATATACTTGTAGATTAATATTTTCATTTTTTGTGCATTCATTCTTAATTGGTAAATTAAATTGCCACAGAAATATGTAGCTGAAATTTTTTCCAGTCCCACCCAAACCTGCAGTTGCTCAGATGCAAGTAAACACACAGATACTTATATTACTTATAAACTGTATAGCCATGGCAGGCTTCTTGCTATCTAATTCTCATATCTTAAATTAACCCATTTCTATTAATCTATACCTTGCCATGTGGTTTGTGGCTTACCAGTACTTTTACATCTTGCTTCTCATAGTGACAGGTTGTAGCATCTTCTCACTCAGCCTTCCACTTCCCAGAATTCTCCTCTCCCTTTGTCCTGCCTATACTATACTTCCTACCTGGCTACTGGCCAATCAGAATTTTATTTATCAACCGTATCAGAACAACACACATTTACAGCATAAAGAAAGACATCCACAGCACTTCCCCTTTTCTTTTTTTTTTCAAAAAGGAAGATTTTAACTTTAACATAGTAAAATTACATATAACAAAACAATTATCAAGCAAGAATTATAGTTATAATATCTAGTCTATTTGCATTTGGCAAAATTAAAGAAGAAACCCTATCTTTGTGAGTCTAAGGTTTCATATCTAACTTATCTGTTATCATAAATAAGGAAATTATAACTAGTCTTCAACTACATCAAAGACCGCAAAGGGATATAATATTACCTGAGAAATGGGAGAAGGATGCAAGCAACTTTTGGGGGTCTTCCAAGAGTAGACAGAGACAGCTGGAAGCCTAGACAGTTATCCAAAGTTTCTCTGTAAATTTGGGGCATCTGTCTTCAGCCCACAGGCTTAGAGTCTCTTAGTCGTTTCTCTCTGTGTCCTGTAGAATGTCTGGCAGTTTCCTCTGTGATGTAGGAACCTGAAGTACCATTTTGCCAAGCAAAGTTCAGTGGTCACCTTCCTATGGGTCCTGCATGTGCATTCGATCAAGCAGTACAGTCAAAAACAGTTTCTTGTCCCAATGGCTGCTTTTGCCAAGAAGATAAACTCCATATAGTGTGTCTTTGATGCCCATCCTCCTCTCTGAAGTAAATCAGTGCTGCCAGGAGCAGACATGTCTCACTGTCCACAAAGTCTAAACTTTTAAAATATTTTAAATGCCATATTCTGCAGGTCTTTGAAGTGTTGGAAGATTACCTACTTAATTGAATTGTATCTATGTATACCTAGAAAACTTATCATGACTATAAGTTTGACTATCATAGAAGACTAATTATTAATCTGTATTTTTCAACTCAACTATACAATTCAATTTAAATGAGTTATATAAACATAATATCTTAAACAAGAATGGAAATATATATACAGTATAACAAAATTAACTTTAAATTTGTATCAATAAATTAAAATCTATACCAATGTAAAACATTTTAAACAAGTTGCTCTTTAAAAGTAGGTTCAATAATCTACCCTTTTGTCCTATCCTGTCTAAATCCTATATTTCCATACCATATCTCCCTTTCTTCTTTTAGAAAGAGATTGACTATGACTAATAACAATTTGCAACCAACAACCTAAACAAAGACAAACATCCATAATTCATTTTTTAGGAATGTGGGTGTAATTTCTGAGGCT
The DNA here is from genome assembly GCA_902168325.1 of Peromyscus nudipes. NCBI lineage: Eukaryota > Metazoa > Chordata > Mammalia > Rodentia > Cricetidae > Peromyscus > Peromyscus nudipes. The sequence goes on from CABHPH010120180.1 coordinate 44,489, forward strand.
ACTTCTTGCTAAATGAGGGTGCTGTATTCTTATGGGTACACAAAGAAAAATTTAGGATTATGGAGCAGTCCTTGAGGCTGTATTGTCTGAGCCAGTTGCCTTGAAACCATTCTGGATGTTGGATCATCTGGGCCATAGTGTCATCAGACTCCTTTCAGGGGGTATTGGCTGGTCAAACCTGATGTATCTTAATCTGGAACAAATCCATAGCCTCTTGATTCTGTGGAAACAAAAGCAGAGCTTCCATTCCAAAGCAACCCATCCTTAGATCCAAATTTTGAAGTTAAGGTACCTTTAAAATATATGTATTGGTTTAACTGATCAACTTATACAGTCAAATGTGTTTCTACAGTTAAAAATTCCCAAGACAAGACAATCCAGATTCTCTCTGTGTGATATCAATCTTACCGTGGCTTATTTTTTATATTACTTTTACTTTCTCTTTAAAGACTTTATTTTAAAACTATCTATTTCTTTATATAACTGCATATATTCCTTTTTTCTCTCTTCCAAGCCTGTGTATATTTTTACAGACATTGTAACTGTTTAGAGGTTTATCCCATCTGAATCTGCTTTATTGTGAATCTATTGCTTTAAATTGCAGCATTTCTGCCCACCTCAGTTTCCCAACATGGAGGTGGTATGTTTACCACCAGCTCTGGGTCTGAAAGTGATGTGTACCATCAACTCTCAGAGGCAATGGGTTTATGCATCTATCAAAGCAGCATGTAGCACAGAAACCTCTTTTTTATTATATTTTATAGTTTAATTTAATTTTACATATCAGCCACGGATTCTTTTGTCCTTCCCTCTCCCATCTCCCCATCCCCGCCTTCTCCCCAGCCCACTCCTCATTCCCATCTCCTGCAGGGGAAAGACTCCCCAGGGAATTCAGTTCAGCCTGGTAGATGCAGTCCAGGCAGGTCCAGTCCCCTCCTCCCAGGCTGAACCAAGTGTCCCTGCATAAACCCCAGGTTCCAAACAGCCAGCTCATGCACTGAGGACAGGTCCTGATCCCACTGCCTTGATGCCTCCCAAACAGTTCAAGCTAATCAACTGTCTCACTTATCCAGAGGGCCTGATCCAGTTGGGGACTCCTCAGCTATTGGTTCATAGTTCATGTGTTTCCATTCGTTTGGCTTTGTCCCTGTGGTTTTTCCAATCATGGTCTCAACAATTGTTGCTCATACAAACCCTCCTCTTTCTCGCTGGTTGGACTCCTAGAGCTCCACCTGGGGCCTGGCCGTGGATGTCTGCATCCGGTTCCCTCAGTCATTGGATGAGATTTCTAGCACGACAATTAGGGTGTTTGGCCATCCTATCACCAGAGTAGGTCAGTTCAGGCTTTCTCTCGACCATTGCCAGTAGTCTATTGTAGAGGTATCTTTGTGGATTTCTGTGGACCTCTCTAGCACTTTGCTTCTTCCTATTCTGTCTTTTTTTGTTTGTTTGTTTTTTTTATCTAGCAAAAACTATATCCACCAAGCATCATAGTGCTCAGCTTGGAGACACCTCTGTGTAACGTGGTGTAGGTCAAGCACACATGCCATGAACCCACCATAGAGTAGCTCAAGCCTGCCCACATGAGACATGAAGCAGGAACTTAGTTTGCAACTCGAGTCTTTGGGCACCATTTGTAGCTGAAGTTTTTTTTTTTTTCCCGTTCTGCCTGAGCCTCCAGCCACTCAGAACCAAGTAAGAACACAGAGACTTATATTACTTATAAACTGTATGACCATGGCAGGCTTCTTGCTATTTGGTTATTATATCTTAAACTAACCCATTTCTATTAATCTATACCTTGCCACATGGCCCATGGCTTACCAGTACTTTTACATCTTGCTTCTCATGGTGGTAGCTGGAAGGGTCTCTTTACTCAGCCTTCTGTTTCCCAGAATTCCCTCTCTCTTTGTCTTGCCTATACTATACTTCCTGCCTGGATACTGGCCAATCAGTATTTTATTTACCAACCAAATCTGAGCAACATATATTTACAGCATACAGAAAGGTATCCACAGCAGAAATGTTATACAGGTCTTTGTCAAATGGAAGTTCCTATGAGTATATGGCCCCAAAGCATCTCAGAATATACTCAGCACACAGTCTGGCCAGTGTAGACGTTCCCTCTCTGCCTGATAGCTCTAAGGTTCCTTAATAAGGGTCTTGAGTATCATATAACATGTGGTCATCTTCAGGAACCAATTTCTCAGCAAGATGATTTAGCATGATTTCAAATACCAGAAATGAAGGCCCAATTCTGAGATTTCTTCCTTTTTCCTGGGAGCCCGAAAATAAACACATGATCACTGTATTGTCTTTTCTGGTGTGCTAAGTTGACACATAACATACTTTGACAGCAAGTACAAAATATGTGGAGCATAATTGTAAGGCCACATGCTGATCAACTTAGGATGTTTTGAACTAGTGTGGAAGAGAGGGACTCTTTTAGACATAAGAAGAGTTAGTTTTTCAGTGACAATAAAAAAGGGAACACGAAATGAGGGTTTGTGCCTAGTCTTCTTGTGACCTTTTATGCCGTGTTTCATTAATGGACCTGGCAGGCCTGCTGTTTTTGGAGGGGGAGTGGGAACAGAGGAGGAGTGAATCTTGGGGAGATAAGATATGGTGGGAAGGGACTGTGAGGAAGGAAAGAAGGAGAAACTGCTGTCTGGATGTAATGTATGAGAGAAGGAAAAAGAAAAAGAAAGAAAGAAAGAAAGAAAACAGTTAAAATTAAAACATGATTCTGTCAAATGTCTTCATTAAAAAATAGAATACATTCAAAGTTCAAAGAAGTAAATGCGATTCTAAATTCCTGTTAACATTTTATAATCTAAAATCAAATTTTTATTTGAATATGAAATGCATTCTGTACTCTCATATATTTTTATTGGCACAGTAAAGACTATCTTATGGTCATTTTACAATGAAAATCTATATACCATGTGAGATTTATATTTTTATGACTCCTTATGTTGCTTTGTAGAAAACAATGGGATTTGGTCCATCTAATGTCTGCAGAATATATCTCTGTATGTATATACCATATTTTCTTCATCCATTTCTAGTGTGGTTCCATTGCTTGGCTATGGTGTTTGATGACTAATTGATTTGGATAATATCTACCTATCATATAGTAAGACTGTATGATAACTTTTCTTTTTAATTTTAATCTACATTCCAATTCTAATGATGGATATATATATACACTCCCCTTAGCAATATATAATGTTCCTTATCCCCATATTCATACTAGATGTATTTGCTGCTTGATTTGAGTGTATGGTAGAAGTTGTGCAGGACCATATTACTTCATGCATAGGATAATTATGGCATGACATATGGCAGTGTGATTTTTTTCTCCAGTTTGTGAAGTAATTGCATCAGACTTGATGTCAGGCTTGTGATAAGCATTTTTACCTTCTGAGTCAATTTGACAGCCCTCCAAATATATTTTAAAATGATTAACTAATCCCAAACATATTGTTATTTGCTCCCTTTCTATATTATTTTTATTGAATTTATTATTCATTATTTTTAGATATGGTCTTACTCTGTACATGGTTGTCCTATTTTTCTCTATATTGTCTAGTATGTCATCATATGAATGATAATCCTCCTGCCTCAGAAATATGAGTACTAGGAATACAAACATGTCACACCACTTGCAAATTATATAGGGATAATTCAGAAGCAAGAACAATATTTTCCAAGATATACTGCAGTCTTTCTAAAAATCATGTTTATATTACATAAATATTTTGTCATAACATCATAGTATGAACTGTTGTGATGAGACTATTTCATCATTTGGTGAGGAGCAGAGCATATATAGATGTAATAATAAAATTACAGGACAAATACAATTATTTCAAATTTAGCAGCAATTATAATTATATGACCACAGTATAAAATGTTTTTGTCACATATCATAAAGCAGTTAAGAGAGTCTTATTTCAGTTAGAATGTAACCAATTACTGGATACAAATTACAGATTCTCTTTTCTAAATTGAAAACACAAGGAGATAGTATAAGTTTCAGAAATATTGATAACAAATTAATGATAGGTCATATATAGCATATATGAAAGTATGAAAGATGGCTCACTTTGTGGATTGCTTTTGATACAAGCATGAAGGACTAAGTATGGATTCCACTATCCATGTAGAAAGCTGTGCCAGGTATATGAATGTTATTCACATATTAGTGACAAAATGTATGTGAAGAAAGCTGGTTATTGCTGGCCTGTGAGTGTAGTCCTATTGGTGAATTTCAGGTTCAGACAGACAACTTGTCTAAAAACACAAGGTGGAGAGTATGAAAAGACAATTGATTAATTATTACATATAGGCCAAAATAATGAGTAAGCAATAAATGCTTATTTCTTATTTCTAATTACAAACATAAACAATTTGGGAAAAGAATATGCATAGATCCTGGGCAAATAAGATACAAAGGAAAAAATAAATAATAATTTTCTATGTGGTTTCTATAGAGTAAAGCCAATATTTAAAAGTGATAAATAATATGTTGGAATATATAGACAATTATATTTGATGAAATCCAGTGGTAGTTTGAATACATGAACAATTGTAAAATGACTTTCTACCAAAGTAGAGCATTTGCATTTCACTTAAAACACTCAGAGCAATTTAGAAAAATAATTGAAAATAGCTTTATATTAGTAGTCAGCATAATTTGGCATACAAATTAATAATTCATGAGTTATATGAGATGGTTTTAAAACTTTTGAAAAAGTTTTAAAGTATTCAATATTAGAGATTACAAAGAAAAATAAAATAATTAAAAATGTATTTTCTAAAATAATGTTTAAATAGAAGAAAGACAATTCTGACTATGGTTGTAGAATATAGAGCTAAAACTATAATAATAAAGGAAATTAGAAAATTTTTATAGCATGTAAGAAAATATAAATTCATTATCAATTCTGTGTTAAAAATCAGTCATTACTAAATATATGCTTCATATAGAGCAAAATGCCAATTATTGAATTGCATTTTTTCTTTCAATTTCATATTTTTAAAATTTAAAAAAATGTTGGCTGGCAAATACATACATACATACATATACACATGTATAAAGATATAGATATAGATGTATACATAGAAATAGATATAGTTATAAATATAGATATAGACATAGATATAGACATAGATATAGATGGCATTTCTCTCCCAGCTCCATCATTCTGTCTCCTCTCTGCCAGTCCATTTCCTAAAGTCATGCATTTGTTTTTATTTTATGAGCAATTTTGTTTAATCAGGACCATTAGGACTATACATTGGAGGTGTGTACATTCACAAGTGTGTATGAAATTTAAAGAAATGGCTTTTCTCTTCCTGAATTGATCAGAAACAAATAGAGCGCTACCTCTCTCCATGTTTGAAGATTGAGGACACCATTCAATGGAAGATCAGTGTAGATATCCACTGCTGTTATTATTTTGTGGCCTCAAGAGCTGCGTTTTGTCCAGAAAATTGCATTTCATAGCTCTAATCTCAAGAATTAACTTTTAAATAACTTTACAGAGTTATTTATATTAGACCAAGGATAAAGAGTAAGTAAAGTATTTGATATTTATCTTAGTGGTTGTGTTTCTAAAACAGTTAACAGAGAAATTACAAAAGGATATTGCAGCATGAAGATTTCTGACTTGATAAACTTACAATATATCATGTTCAAAGCAATGTAAAATAAACATAGTATACTGAATACATATTCACTGAAAACATGCAGTAGCAAAGAGGTTGCAAAAAATAAGACTTTTTAAAAAAAATAAATTATCACACCACATACCATTGCCCAAAAATAAGTGAATGAAGAAAGCTGGAGCAGAGTATGGAGGCAATAAGGAAAACTTTGGGTGCATATATCATACAGAGACATACATGTACATTATTAGAGTTAGCAGAACATGTGCCAAAAGGTCAATAATTGTTAGTCTTTCTATTCAATAAAATGCCAGTTTTGAAGTCATAACCAGTATTTGCCTATAACTAACTTCTATTTTAATAATTTACTTTGAACCCAACCTAGGAAATACAGATTATATACCTTTTCAGATAGTTGTATTTGTGATTTAGCATAACTGAAAATAATTTCTAAAACAGCAGTCAATAGTTTTCATATACAAGCAATAGTTTCTTCATACGAAGCAATATGCTTATAATGTTAATAGCTGACATTAGTGATTATTTCCTCGAATGGTTTTCATACATCATCTTAAAACATTGTTTTGGAATTATTCTCCATCTCTATTGCTGATGAAATTGAGAGTTAAGCATCCATTAAATTTGCTGTTTCATACCACAAGAGGATGCCATCTGAGACTGTGGTCACTTTGAAAATTGCTTTACTTGTAAGGTAATAATTTAAGATTTGAGCATGGTATAGTTTTAAGAAGTGTAAACATGTCTTCTGTTTTTTATATTGAGTGTCCATAAAATCTGTGTGTATAACAAGTATTTCATTTTGTATTATAAAATATACTTTTCAAAACACATCCCTGGAAATTTCCAAGAAATGTTTGCATAACAGAAATGCCACAACAATAAGACAATAAAACCATTTGCTTATTTTTAGGTGGAGAGGTCAGGGGGATAATGTGAATAAAGGAAAGTTGAATTCCTAGCATAGTTGTTATTATCTTATTTGTCCAGAGCTCGCTCTCTCTTCTTTATGACTCTACTGACAGCACATTTCACTTCTTTGTTTCTGAGACTGTAAATGAATGGGTTCAGCATGGGGATCACCATAGTATAGAAAACAGATGCCACTTGATCCTTTCCCAAGGAATAGGACTTATTTGATTTTAAATGAGTAAAGATCATGGTTCCATAAAATATAGCAACTGTCAGGATATGAGAGACACAAGTTGAGAAGGCCTTTTGTTTTCCTGTAGTTGAACTGATCTTCAAAATAGTAGAAAGAATGGACACATAAGACACAGATATTGTAATAAGGGACAACAGTAGGGTAAATCCAGCAAAAAACAAATATAGTGAATTCACTATCATGTGTGTTGCTGCAAGACAGGGCTATAAGTGGGGGTGCGTCACAAAAAAAGTCATTGATAACATTAGAGTTGCATAAATCCAGTGTTCGTATGCATATCATATTAACAGTAGAATCCATAGCTCCAAGCACATATGACCCAGTAAGAAGGGCAGTGCAGAATCTGCTAGACATAACAAATGAATAGTGTAGGGGGTTGCAGATAGCTACGTACCGATCATAGGCCATTGAAGACAGAAGAAAACACTCAGTAGCGGCCAAAAGGACAAAAAAGTACATTTTAGTGAAGCAGCCTATGAAGGAAATGTTCTTGTTTGAAGTCAGCAGGTTCTCTAAGGTTTTAGGTGTGATGACAGTTGAGTAACTGAGATCAAGGAATGACAGGTGGGTAAGGAAGAAATACATCGGAGTGTGAAGCTGGACATCTAGATGAATGATCAGCATCATGCCTGTGTTCCCCAGCACAGTGACCAGGTATATCAGGAGAAACAGGACAGAGAGGACCATCTGGATCTCCTTGGAATCTGTCAGCCCCATGAGGATGAAATCAGGCTTATTTGTGTAATTCCAGGTGTTCATTGTGAGCTACCCTAAACTGATCGAAATTAAAGGTAACACCTATGTTGAATACATCTTAATAAATATTTTATGTATGTTTACCTATTTTCATAATTAATTTCTATTGCCTCAAAGTTGATATAGCTTTTATGGTGTATTTTAAAAAAGGAATGCCAGAAAGTGAAGCATGACATTTGTTTATTATGTAATAAAGATAATAGAATTTTTACACGTTCAATGGAACTTATATCCCATCATTTGCAAGGAGGAACAAAGTGCAGAATATCAAATAACTACTGAGTGTTTGCATCAAATGCCTCATGATTGTCTGTATGTGTTCTGACTCCAGAACATGCTTGTGATTCTGTATTTCCTTTTATCCTTAGCTCTTGAATTTTAAACAAAACTTTGACTATACAATGAACAAAGCTAAAAAACATTTAAAAGTATTATTTGCTCTTCATTTTCTTGAAATATAATTCTCTCTCATTACTAATATATCACCTTTTTAAAGAAGCCTTGTTGGCTGCAATAAAGTACATGACCATTGATGAAAAGATAATCTTCCTCAGAAATTCAAATTTCTACTAAAAGTACAGTTTCAAAATATGATGCTGACTTTTAGAATCTCATGTCATTGAAACATTTTTTTGCAGAAATCCTGACAGTCCTTGTGAAAGTCCCAATCTTAGTGTGTACAGTCTTAAAATAAACAGCTTGTTTTATTGTAACTGTTCTAAGTTCTTATAAATTTCAGAATACTTACTGTGAACCAAATTGTTGGGAAACAACAACCACAGACAGACCTCTCAATATCATATGCCTACAATTTTGACAATTTTCAGTTTTTTTCAAATAATAAAAGAGGAATTAGCTTTAAGGATCTTAATGCTTCTGAAGTATGGTTTTCCTTCAGATTTCCAAATATTGATGTATTCATTTTCTTTAAAGGGGTAGTCAGCCAAAATGTTTTATTCAGATCTTGTTGAATAGAGCATTCACAGTAGCTAAGAGCCAAATGAGTTCTAGGAGCTCCTATGAGTCTCAGTAGAGCAGTGCATGTCCTTCCTCTGTCCCTAATAATCATAGGGAAATTTATGTAACAGTGCTTAGCATCATGTAACCTGTGGTCATCCTCAGGGGCCAATTTTTAAGCAAGATTGGCCGGCTGCTGAGAACCAAAGTTCAAGGAGTAATTGAGCCAAAGTTTCATTTTCTCTAGAAGCCCCACAGTGAATAGAATGGACCAAGTCTTCCCTTCTAACAATACATTTGGAATGTAGAGTGGTCATATGTAGTCATTTTTTATTACTTCAGAAGAGAGGATATGTTCAAAGATATATGTGTTTAGTAGTGGTATTCTCAAGATTGTACATATGAAGTTTTCAGTGAGATATATTTTAAATTGAGATAATGATTATATAAACAAGGCTGTGTTCATTAAAAAGAATATGCTACAATAAAATATCAGGATGCCTCATTTCTACAGTCTGCTTATGATTTATTTTTATTTCATTAAACATGACAAATGAGATACAAAATAAAAATTACTGAACTTTAAAAAACACATAGCGGTACAAAGCTTACTCCATTTGTATGGAATACGGTTATACACTTTCTTAAATGAGAATGAACTATTTTAATCTATGGTGTAAATAAAGCTAAATAGTTTTTGAAGAATGTTTCCCCAGAGTGAAGAATAAAAAGGATAATAAATCAATTTACACAGAGAAAACTGGAGTAAAAGACACTTGTTAAACTGTCATCAATTTAAAATCAATTAAAAGAGGAAATGAATAAAATTTTTGAGAGATATTGGTTCATAAACAAGATACCTTTTTTAAAAAATTAAATAATCCTATAAATAATTCCCATTTGTAAGTCAGTATCTTACTGCCTCTGCCTCCTCAGTGCTTGAATTACAAGTGTGAGACACTATGACAGGGTAGGCATAGATTTTTAAATTCATTATTCAAGGGTTTAATATCCAGTACACCATAAAATAAATAAAATAGAAATAAATCCATATGAAACTAAGATAAGCATCCTGATACAATAGTACATTATATATTTAAGGAAGATTCTATAGTGGTGAGTTTCCATTAAGCTTTTTCAATGTGTTCAGTGTTAAGTGTGCCCCTTCATAGAATTTCTTTCACCTGGCCATCACAATTTCTGCCTCATTTAATCATTCTTGTTCCATTATGCCACCTTCTTAAAGTTACATAATTTTATAAAGACACAGCACACATCATCACTTAAGACAAGAGCTCATATTATCAAAAAGTAATATACTCAAAGTCATACCACCATTATATTTCATGTTATGATATTTTTGAGGTGAGTATTATGGAATAAAGAACTATTCTACATCCTACTATTAATAAACTACCTTCTTTTACTACGACTGTGAATAATAATAATAATAATGATAATAATAATAATAATGATAACTATTTCTTTTGTCTTCTCTTCCTCCTCCTCCAAGTCCTTCTATTTCTTCTTTAAAAAAAAATAAAAGTGCTTATTTTGACTTATAGTGCCAGGGGGATAATGTACATCATGGGCAAGAAGATGCAGCATTCTATAAAAAGCCTGGTGGCAGGAGCAGGAGGCTGGATGGTGACATTTCATCTGTAGTAAGGATCAAAGAATGAACAGGAATCCAGGCCAGGATATAAATCATCAAGTTCTGCCTACAGAGATTCATTCTTCCTTGGAGGCTGTACCTCCTAAAGATACTATGACATTCCCAAATAGCACCACCAGCCTCTGAGGACCATTTCACTTTTAAACTACAGCACTGTCAAAGTTAAAATGCCATCAGCTAAAGCAAATTATAATATATTTAAAATATTTTTACCAAAATTACAAATACTCAGAAATTGAATACAAGGAAAATTAGAAAATAATCAAAATGGCTTCTTCGAAAGTAACTTAGAAATGGAGGAAATGTGAGTTGAAAACAAAGCATAGAGCAAGATGACAAGAACAAACCCTTTTTATAATCGACTTATACTTAAACCAGCCATTCAAAAGGTGGATTTTGGAAGCATGGTTTTTTTTTAACTTTTGGCATATTAATATAATTACTTCATTTAATATAATTACCTCACTTTCCTCAATCCAGTCTCTTCCATATACCTCCCCTAGCTCTTTTGAAAATTTATGACCTCTGTTTCCATAAATTGCTCTTACTTATATCTACATATATGTGTATACATATGTATTCCTACATAGATAAAGGCAGTGTGTTCAGTCTGTATAATGTTATTTGTATGTATGTTTTCAGAGTTGGCCATTTGGTATTGAATAAACAACTGTTATTATCGTCCCATTCTTAGATGCCTATTGTTCTTTTAGTAGGGCTGAGGTCTCTTGAGCTTCCCCTACACTTAAGCCTGTTTATTACAGTTTTACTTGTTCAGCTTAGGTTTAGGAATTCATGTTGGTAAGATGTCATGGGTGTAGCTTCTGACATTCACTGTAGACACTCTCTCACAGCAAATACTTAGTTCCTCTGGTTCTTATATTCAATGTGTCGCCTCATCCTCAGTAATCTTTTAGGTTTAGGAGTGGGAGATTTTTGGAGATTCATCCATTGTGACTTGACTCCACATATATGTATTTTGATTGGCAACTAAAGAATTTTGAGAACAAGAGAAACTCTTCCACAGGGAAGAGTACACCAACAGTTATCCAATACAAAATGGTCAACAGTGAAAAAAACAAGTATCAGTAACATTATATGAACTCAACTAGTTGCCTTTGGGAATATTTTTGTATGTATGCATACATAGATGCATGTAAAAACAATTCATGAAAGAAAGAGATCATGAATTAGAAATAGAGCAAGGAAAGTTATGTAGGAGGATCTGGAGGGTTGGATGGAAAAATAGAAATGATGTGATTATATTATAATATCAAAATAAAAAATTAAAAAGAATGAAATGAATTTAAAACATTGTTTTTTAAAGGGTACAATATTTCATTGAAGATCATTTTCTCAAAACCAGTAAAAATAGAATATGATAGTTTCACAGTGATGAAGAATAAGAGATTCATATGCATCTTGTTTATTTCATTCTGAAATTAATTTTCCTGTAGTTTCTTCAGAAGGAATGAATACTTCAGAATTTTAGAATATGGTTTACTTGTGTGATGAATGGAGTTACTTTTACACAAATCATACACTTGATCAACATTACTGAAGACAATATAATACAGAAGAAGAATCTTAATTGCTAAGGATCAGGCAATATAATCAGCAGACTTTAACATACATACAAACTGTAACAAACAGATCAGCTTTACAAGTTCTCAAAATTCTATGAAAAGTTACAGGCTCTGAGAAAAGGAAATAAGTTTTCTCTTTAGTTAGCTAATTCATAAGATATCCAGCTAACTAATAAGATATCCTAGTGATCAGTTCTAAACACATTTGTACAAACAACACAAAATAGACTCAATAAGTTACATATGCCATAAAATAATAAAATAAATATTTGAGAGCCTTTACAGGCACAGAAAGAATTAGAGAAGGGGAAGGGAATGCCAGAAAAGATATAGACCACTACTATATGAAATTCTAAAACAAATTAACCAAAAGTAAAATTATTGGAAAAAAAAGTGTTATGGTTAAGAATGACTTTCTGCATATTTTCTGCAATTTTCCTCTAGAAGACATTGAATTCATCCACTCACCTTGAGTAAGGTTTTTTTTTAAATTTCTGTCTTATCTTTCTTCTTCCTCCTCTCCTGAGTTATTTTTTCTATTATGTTATAATTTCTTTTTCTGCCACTCCTTAGGAAATGGAAATTTTTCCTTTCCTCTAGGTTTAGTTTTCATTTAGTTCATCAATACTTTCCAATGATGTAGTTTTCATTTTGATAATGTTAATTGTCTGCTTCCCTGTCTCATTCTCTCTCTTCAACCTGGATGATAATATTCCTCTTTCTAAATAATACCTTTTACCATTTCATGCTGGTTTGTATTCATATTTCCCATGTAAGTGAAAATCATATGACATTTATTCTTGTCTGGTTAATTTGACTTAATATAATGATCTCCATTTCTATTAATTTTTAAACAAACAACAGTATTTGTCTATATAATTTCCTAAGAATACTGCAGTCTGTATATGAGACAAGTTTTCTTTACTTCTCTGTTGATGACACCTAGTCTGCTTCCAAGCCTTGATTATTGTGATCTGCTATATGAATGTGCTTCTCTTAAAGGTACAGTATCTGTCCTTACTCGTGGTTTATATATATATATATATATATATATATATATATATATGATATAGATGTATCATAAGGAAATTCTCATCTTGTCTTTTGAAGAACCTGTATAGAAAGTTCTAAAAAGAGTTCACTGGTTTACATTCCATCAACACAAACACAAACATACACACAAATAATAGTATTGGACTTCATCCTTCCCTGCTTTCTCTGATGGTCCTTGTCACAGCCATTTTAAATGAATAAAATTAAATCTCAATATAGATTTTCTTTGCATTTTGCTCCTGGATATTGATGTTAAACGTGTGTATGTACTCTTAGATCAATTGTACTTCTTTTGCAAATTGTCTATTCCACTCAGTTGCTCATTTATGTTTTCTCATACACAACCACAGAACAAGAAGTTTCTGTCTCACTAAGAGCCATAAAAAGTAGAAATGCCCTCCCCTACCAAAACAAAATAGGAACCAGAAATATCATTTAGCTGTGTACAAGATAGTCATTTCTGTGTACAAGATAGTCATCAAGAACTTTTCTTTTGTACTTTCTGAAAGTGTGTCTTCTGAATTTCAGGAATGTTTTTTCTTCTCCTCAAGAAATGTGCTGCTATAAAGAGAGGCACATGAGAATCTGAACACATAGACATTGTGAAGTTTCCTTCCTTCACTTTGCATCATTTGATCATAATTATTAGTCTATTCACAAGCATTCTACTGTTCATTCTTCATAAAAAACAAAGAAAAATATATATGCACCCATGTCACGTAAAATGTTTTATAAAACAATATTGTTGGTTTTCTATAGTTACACTGCCTTTGCCGATTTTATTTTCAAATATATTAAAAAACTAATGGATCTAGAAGAAACATTCCTCCTTAATGATTAATGATCCATACTTACATGTATTATACTAGATATGTACTACATTTAGTAGCATGTATCATTTCATTGAGGGCTCATAAGCACTCCAAGAGATATGAGTGGTATCACCATTTACTGCAGAAAACAGTACACAAAATTAAATGGTTCCAACTGTGTTTCTTAAGACTGGCTTCAGGATTAAAACTTAACTTTCTCGGTTGCATAGCCTCTTATTTAAAGTTTATTATATTGGAATGAAGGAAAGAACACACTTTTCCATTTACCAATTGTGTTATTCACTCTTCAGACCATGTTACACAAAATATTGGAGGTCTTAAGGAAGAGGAAGCAACAAGAGGGAAATGAGGATTGTCTTCGTCAAAGTACTGGGGCTCAGTGGTTAAGTACTGCTCTTGCAGAGGGTTGTATATAGCTCTCATTACACACATGACAACTCACAACCATCCATATCTCCAATGCCAGGGTATCTGACTCCCTCTTCTATCCTTCCTGAGCTGCAGCCATGAATAGCACATACATACATGTAGAAAAACACTCAAATATTACACTGAAAGAAGAAAAAGGCCAAAGAGTGTTCAGCCTCTTGTTTGAGGCCAAAAATGCAGGAAAGTAAGATGAGGGCAATGAAATCTCAAGTCAAATGAGACAATTATCTGTAATTTTTGGCTTAAATAAAAGGAAAAAGGTTTAGGGGTATAGATCAAAGGCAGAGAATTTGCCCCATGTGTAAGAGGCAATTTTCAATCTTCTATATATAAAAAAAATGAAAAAACAGAGGTATATTTATAAATTTAATGTTGTAAGAAAATATATCACGAATACCAGAAAAGAAGAATTGGATCTATGTTATATTAGGAGACATATTAGAGATTATTTTATACCTGACTGTTGGGATATGAACCTTGAATCCAAGCTCTTGGGTGTAGTAAAAATAAGTAAACTTGTGATTTCACATAATACGATTTTATTTATAGTTTAATTTTGAGTTATACTTTTACAACTTTCTATATTAACATCATAACCTAACAATCTAGTATTCCAATTGCTACATTCTCTTGTGTTTTATATTTCTCATGAAATAAAGTGAGATTAGACTCAAGACAAAATGTCCTTGGTTTTTACCTCAGTTTTCTATGTTGTCATCATTCTTACTGTATAGACTAAGGTAAACAATGCTCTACAGAAGATATAATAATTAAATTAAATAGCAGATATAAATATTTTATGTTGACTATAGCTTCTATTAGTAGAGCATTTGCACTTCACTTAAAACACTCAGAGCAATTTAGAAAAATAACTGAAAATAGCTTTATATTAGTAGTCAACATTGGCATACAAATTAATAATTCATAAGTTATATCAGATGGTTTTAAAACTGTTGAAAAAGATTCAAAATATTCAATACTACGGATTACAAAGAAAAATCAAATAACTAGAAATACATTTTCTAAAACAATGTCTAAATAGAAAAGACAATTCTGACAATGGTTGTAGACTATAAAGCTAAAACTATAATAATAAAGGAAATTAGAAAATTTTTATAACATATAAGAATATATAAATTCATTATCAATTCTGTGTTAAAAACAGTCATTACTAAATGCAGTAGAAGGTGCCAATCATTGAACTGCATTTTTTTCTTTCAATTTGTTTGGCAAATACATACATACATACATACATACATACATACATACATACATACATATACACATATAGATATAGATATAGAAATATATATAGAGAGATATAGAAATAGATATACATATACATATATGTATATACATATACATATAGATATCATTTCTCTCCCAGTTCCATCATTGTATCTCCTCTCTGCCAGTCCATTTCCTAAAGTCATGACTTTGTTTTGATTTTGTGACCAATTTAGTTTATTAAGGTTCATTAGGACTATACATTGGAGGTTTGTATGTTCACAAGTGTGTATTAAATTTAAGGTAATGGCTTTTCTCTTCCTGAATTGATCAGTAACAAATAGAGTGCTTCCTCTTTCCATGTTTGAAAATTGAAGACTTTATTCAAATGTAGATCGGTGTAGATATCCACTGCTGTTATTATTTTTTGGCCTCAAGAGCTGTGTTTTGTCCAGAAAATTGCATTTCATAGATCTAACTTCAATAATTCATTTTTAAATAACTTTACAAAGTTATTTATATTAGACCAAGGATGAAGAGTAAGTAAAGTATTTGATATTTATCATAGTGGTTTTGTTTCCAAAATAGTTAACAGAAAAAGTACACAAGGTATTGCAGCATGAAGATTTCTGACTTGATAAATTTATGATATATCATATTCAAAGTAATGTAAAATAAACATAGTGTACTGTATACATATTCACTGAAAACATGCAATAGCAAATAGGTTGTAAAAAATAAGACTTTTTAAAAAAATAAAATATCACACCACATATCATTGCCCAAAAATAAATAAATGAAGAAAGCTGAAGCAGAGTATGGAGGCAATAAGGAAAACTTTGGGTGCATATATCATACAGAGACATACCTGTACATTATTAGACTGAGAATAACATGTGCCAAAATGTCAATAATTGTTAGTATTTCTATTCAGTAAAATGCCAGTTTTGAAGTTGCATCCAGGATTTGTCTATAACTAACTTCTATGTTAATAATTTACTTTGAACCCAACTTAGGAAATACAGATTATATTCCTTTTCAGATAGTTGTATTTGTGATTTAGCATAACTGAAAATAATTTCTAAAACAGCAGTCAATAGTTTTCATATACAAGCAATAGTTTCTTCATACGAAGCAATATGCTTATAATGTTAATAGCTGACATTTGTGATTATTTCCTTGAATGGATTTCATATATCATCTTAAAACATTGTTTTGGAATTATTCTCCTCTATTGCTGATGAAATTGAGAGTTAAGAACCCTGTGAAATTTGTTATTTCAAACTACAGGAGGATGCCATCTGAGACTGTGGTCACTTTGAAAATTGCTTTACTAATAATGTAGTAACTTAATATTTGAGCATGGTATAGTTTTAAGAAGTGTAAACAGGTCTTCTATTTTTTTTATATTGAGTGTCCATAACACTGTGTGTATAACAATCATTTCATTTCCTATTATAAAACATACTTTTCAAAACACATTCCTGGAGATTTCCAAGAAATATTTGTGTAATGGAAACGCCACAGCAATAAGACAATAAAAGCTTTTGCTTATTTTCAGATGGAGAGGCCAGGGGGATAATGTGAATAAAGTTGAATTCTTAGCATAGTTGTTATTATCTTATTTGTCCAGAGATCTCTCCCTCTTCTTGATAATTCTACTGACAGCACATTTCACTTCTTTATTTCTGAGACTATAAATGAGTGGGTTCAGCATAGGGATCACAATGGTGTAAAACACAGAAGCCACTTGATCCTTTCCCAAGGAGTAGTACTTATTTGATTTTAAATGAGTAAAGATCATGGTTCCATAAAATATGGTAACTGCCAGGATATGAGAGACACAAGTTGAGAAGGCCTTTTGTTTGCCTGTAGTTGAATTGATCTTCAAAATAGTAGAAAGAATGGACATATAAGACACAGATATTGTAATAAGGGACAACAGCAGGGTGGACCCAGCAAAAACAAATATAGTGAATTCACTATCATGTGTGTTGCTGCAAGACAGGGCTATAAGTGGGGTTGTGTCACAAAAAAAGTCATGGATGACATTAGAGTTGCAGAAATCCAGTGTGCCCATGCATATCATATTAACAGTAGAGTCCACAGCTCCAAGCACATATGACCCAGTAAGTAGTGCACTGCAGAATCTGCTGGACATAACAAATGAATAGTGTAGAGGGTTGCAGATAGCTACGTACCGATCATAGGCCATTGAAGACAGAAGAAAACACTCAGTAGCGGCCAAAAGGACAAAAAAGTACATTTGGGTGAAGCAGCCTATGAAGGAAATGCTCTTGTTTGAAGTCAGCAGGTTCTCTAAGGTTTTAGGTGTGATGACAGTTGAGTAACTGAGATCAAGGAATGACAGTTGGGTGAGGAAGAAATACATCGGAGTGTGAAGCTGAACATCTAGACGAATGATCAGCATCATGCCTGTGTTCCCCAGGATAGTGACCAGGTATATCAGGAGAAACATCACAGAGAGGACCAGCTGGATCTCCTTGGAATCTGTCAGCCCCATGAGGACGAAATCAGGCTTGCTTGTGTAATTCCAGGTGTTCATAGTGAATGACCCCAAACTGTTCAGAAATCAAAGGTGACACTATGTTGAATGAATCTTAATAAAATATTTTATGTATGTTTACCTATTTTCATAATTAATTTCTATTGCCTCAAAGTTGATATAGCTTTTATGGTGTATTTTAAAAAAGGAATGCCAGAAAGTGAAGCATGACATTTATTTATTATGTAATAAAGATGATAGAATTCTTTACATGTTCAATGGAACTTATATCCCATCATTTGCAAAGAGGAACAAAGTGCAGAATATTAAATAACTACTGAGTGTTTGCATCAAATGCCTCTTGATTGTCTGTATGTATTCTGACTCCACAACGTGCTTGTGATTCTATGTTGCTCTATATCCTTAGTTCTTGAAATTTAAACAAAACTTTGACTATACTACGAACAAAGCTAAAAAACCATTTTAAAGTACTATTTGCTCTTCATTTTCTTGAAATATGCATTTTGTCTCATTACTAATAAATCACCTTTTTAAAGAAGCCTTGTTGGCTGCATTAAAGCTTATGACTATTGATGAAAAGATAATCTTCCTCAGCAATTCAAAATTCTACTAGAAGTACAGTTTCAAAATATGATGCTGACTTTTAGAATCTCATGTCATTGACACATTTTTTTTTT
>CABHPH010120185.1:0-26516 GCA_902168325.1 Peromyscus nudipes
ACTATGAGGACACCAACCTCTTTGGGGGTCTCCTGGTGGCACCGGTTGCTGTTCCACCACAACTCGAGAGCAGCCACGAGGCAGGCGAGAAGGAGGCCAATGGCCAAAATGCAGAAGACCCCAGCAAAGCTGTGCAGTTTAAGGGATTTGCCATCAGCCTGGGCACTGGCATGGCTGGTGAGGTCACAGCGGCCTGTGTGTGGCCACCACTTCTGCTTGAGCACATCCAGGTCCCCTGTGTCTTGCAGCTCCAGGATCCTGTAAGACACAACACAGGTGAGCCATAGCCATTGGCTTCATCGGCTTGGCTGCTGCGTCCTGTCAACGGCCGCCATTGCTTACCCCGAACCATCACAGTAAGTCTCAGACGCAGGTTCTTCCACAGTGCATTCTGCACCCTGCACCCCAAGTGCTTCTCTCAGCCCATAGAACAGGCTTTTCCTCTCCCTCCTGAACCAGTGGCAAAAGGTTCGGTGGCAAAGCCTGTCAGGTCCCTCACATGGATGGCAGAGAAAGTGCTCAGGATGAGCTTGGGACACACAGAAATGAACTAGGCAAACCTCCAGAATGCAGATTAAGTATGTTTGCAGTCATAAAAAAATATCTCAGTCAAATTTTAACATCTGAAAGTCAAGCATCCTTAATTCAAGGACCTGGAATTCAAAATACTTGAAAATCTGAAACTTTTTGCATATCTGCATGATACCACAAATGGAAAATTCCACATTTGACCACTTACGTGTTAAGTAACACAAACTTCGTTTCATGCATAAACTTATTTAAAACATAAGATTACCTACAGATTATATGTATATGATACATATGAAACATAAATGAATTTCATGTTTATACTTAGGCCCCATCCCCAAATTATCCCATTACATACATGTAAATATTTCAAATCGGAAAAAAAAAAAATCCAAACTCTTAAACTCTTCTTGTCCCATCCATTTCAGAAAAGGGAAACTCCATTTGTCTACCCTGTCTGTCCTACCAGGATTCACATTCTCCTTCATCACTGTGCCAAGAATGATGCTCAGTGCTTCTAAGATGGTAGTCTAAAGACACCGATATCAACACTGGAACAACAACAACAATCAGTGTGAAGACAGAAGCTGTGGTAAACACAAGGAAAGGCGAGCAGACATGCCAGGGAGACACACACATCCGGGGATTCTAACTGGAGGCTTACAGAGGAGTCTATGGAGGAGACAGCGGTGACGGAAAACCTGAAGGACGAAGAACCATGAAGCCATTGCGGGGGCGGGGCCTAGCTGTTTCTGTGTGCAGGGTGCGCCCATGCTCTCTACTCAACAGATCTTTGTGAATACTGGATGCCAACCCGCTGGGACTGTTATTCCTATTGTCTTACTTTACAGAGAAGGAAATCAAGGCACAGAGAAATGAAATACCTTCCCATAGTCCCTTTGAGGTTGGCACCCACTGAAACTGGACGATGTGTGAATGTCCTGCCTGGTCCAAAGGACTTATTGCAGTTAATCAGCTACAACACAGAAGTCAAGCTGCAGAGTGAATGAATGAGGAAGAGGATGGCATGGGATGAAGACAGTAAAACAGACAGACTGAGACGTGAGCTCTGACAGGGTGCCAGAGGGAGTCTGGGTGCACAATGGTGGGACAATTCCTCATGTTGGCTTCTACCATGGTGATGTTTCTTGCATTCCTTCTGTAACCTAGAGCTCTATACAGTGAGCCAGCCAGGTATAAACGGGTGGCTATATATATACATATAAGACTCAAAATAGAAAAGCCCTTCCATCTGATAAGTAGTTATCTTTGAGTCTGGTCCATGGAGATGTATTTGGCTCACAGGTATGTGCAGCTAATGAACTGCAGAAGCTCAGCTGGACAGTGCTGTAGTCTCTGCACTAGACTTCCATCTATAGGGCTGAGGCTGGGCCCACACACCATACATGGGTCTGCATCTGAGGAAGGGAAAGGGTGACAGCCTGAGAGTATCCCAGGTCCTGTCTCTATCATGGGCCCAGCATGGGTTAGCCTCTTATTGTCTGGGAAGGACCCAGCTCAGTACAGAGTAGGCTTTGATCTCATCTGTGTGTTACTGGATGAGCGCCAAATCCTGCTAAGCCTCACTGATTTGTGGTTCCCATTCTAATGAGTAGAGCAGTAACTTGCCATGTTTTTCATGTGCAAGCTTAGTAGCTATCAAAACAAAGGCTACTTGTTATCAGATATTTGTTCTGTCAACGAATGTGTGAATGTATTTATTGAAGAATGAAAACAAACTAAGCTGAAAGGGCCATGGTGAGATGATAAAAACATCCAGCAAGTTAAGCAGAGCGATGATCACACCGCAAGGCTTAGAATGTGGCCATTGCCTGAGAGGACACAGGCCCTGAGGTCACTCATTTACATGTGCACTCGTGTGGTTTGTGGCTGTGCTTGGAATGGCTCCGAGAACCACAGCTCTCTGTAACGGCACAGTGCACAGTGAACTGGACAGCTACAGCGTCCACCTCACTATCTTGCATGGCTTTTGTCATCCAGGAAAACTGCATGGGTGGCTGTCCACTGGCCTTCATTAAGTCTCTGGTGGCCGAGATGAGTAGGGTGAGCTTAATGTAAGTTACAGAAACCGATATGCGGACAGATGTTCAGACTGTCTGGGAGGCTGGTGACTGAACTACTGGCTCACCATGAAGAAATCAGAGCTTTGTGTTTATAGAAACAGACTTTTCACTGCTAGAGATTAAGTCTCAAGATTCTGAATGTCTCAAACCTAGCTCTCCCATTGCCAATATCTGAGATTAAGTAAAGGTACCCATCTCAGTGGCCATTATCTTACAACCCGGTGAGTAGTAACAGATTCCATAAAAGCTAGTTCGCAGTTGTGCAATCAGATGGCCATATTAACCAACTTCTTAGCAAGTCAGTCTTCCCAGGAATCACCTCTTACTGAGAGAACACTGTAGGGACAAATCATTTGCACTGCTTGAATCTGCCCAACTGCATGCAGAGCGATGCTTAATATGCCTGTCTTACTTCCTGAAGGCCTGAGCACAGGATCTACCTGACTCGCTCGCCCAAAGCTGCAATTAGAGGGTGTCAATGCTATTCTTCAGCTCTGGGCCATTAATGATCTGGGAGGCCATGCTCTTTCTGTGACAACAGGCTGTTCTCCAAAGGTCAAGTTCTGACCTGGGAGATGGTAAGGCCCTGAAAAGACCATAGGGTCCAATCTCCCAGTGTCTGGGCAACATCAGTTATGCTGCTTACATTTTCTGACTTTTTCTTCTTACAATTGCATGCATTTTTTTTATGGCAAGACTTATTTCAGAAAGAATACATGGCAATTTACAGGAAAACACAGAATAAAACAAAACAAACAGGAAAATATAAATACAGAATCAACAGGACAAACAAGCCATGTGTACAGAGTGCCTTCAAGAATGAGGCTAAAGTAATGTGCACTATAACAATCTATACTCCTACTTAGGAGGAACCAGAGCGATAATAGCCATTTCCTAAAGCCAGTTGTTCTATTTTCCAGACAGATATAATTGCAGGTGCTTTCCTTTATTCAATAGTTGTAGAGCCTGCTACACAGTAGGTGCTCAATAAATGGCTATTAAGCTGTGAAACATTTATTGAATGCCTACTCTGCATGCTGTGGTCTGCAAAGCTGTTATAGCACATAACCCCACAACAAATACACTTACATCTGTATCCTAGCCTCTGCTGAAGCAAAGAAATAGCTTGACTCCTAGGATAAAGGGAAAGGCAACCACAGAAGCTCCAGATAGGCTTGGGATCTGCTGGTTACACAGTGTAGGCTTTATTCAAATGACATAGTGTGTCCCCTTGACTTAGCCCCTTCACTTCCATGAGGCACATTCAAGCTAAAGGCAGTTTACAATGGGCTAAAGCCTCTTCTAGACCTACTGACAGCAGAAAGGTAGAGATAAAGACTGGAGAAGCCCCCCTGAAGGACAGATATCTGTCTTTTGGAAGGAGGGATGCTACCAGTTCCTGGAAAGGCTGTGCTATGGAGACATATGATAATATTGTAAGAGGTCAATATAGTCCTTGGAACCCATCGTCTTCTGGTGAAACTAAGAGGGGTAAATTATTTCTTGAAAAGAGGATATTTCAATTTTGTTTATGGTGACCACTGGAATGGGAGGGAGAGGCCACAGAGCCCCAAGAGAGATTTTCATAAGGACTCCATAGCAATGCAGTAGAAAGATCAGTATAGACCGTTTCACAGCTAGCCTCCTCTCTGGAGCCCACACCCCATCCCTGTGCTGGCTGTGGTCTACTAACCTATGAAATCCTATAAAGAACATCGAACTCCTTCTATTGTAGCATTATGGTTTGGATGGAAAAGTATCCTGGCAGTCAGGAGCCAAGGAATACCACAAAGTCACACTGCACAACAAACCTCACACGAGACTTATTGGGAAGGAAAAGAAAACAGGACAGCGGCTGCCTCTGCTTGGGCAAGAAACAACAGAGAACTGAACAGAAGGCAGGACGTATATAGAGTTTCTTGGGGATGGGGTGGAACTTTTCAGAGTGAAACTTTCCAGGGTGGAGATTGGTGGAACTTCAAGTCCAGAGATTGGGCTTTTCACTCTGTAGGGTGGGGGCAGGGTCCAGCAGTCAGAGGATTCTGTGGGTGGAGCCTGATAGTCGGAGGACCACTTACATCTGCATGCAGCAAGGCTATTGGTAGTGGAGGGGAGCAATACCACTTCATCTGACTCATGTCTGTCTTCTCCATCTTGAGGATTTTCAACTTTTCCTTGAGGATTTTCAACTGACCCAATCAGGGTATTCCCAAGCTCATTGCTGTGCTGACTATTGGACAACACAGTAGAGATCCAAGATTCCTACTCAATATCCCCTCTCCTCTTTCTCCAGTATATTGACTCATTTCTGCAGACTTACAGAAGAAAACTGAGCAGTGCTGGCTCACGGGCCTCCAACTTCCCACTAATGGGTCCCATACATCCATGAGCACTGTCTTGAGACTCATTCACTGTTTGGGTGTTGCTGCTACATTGGCCTTATGGGCTCCCTTACCATCTGCTCTACAGAGATGTTCTCAGGTTGATGATCTGTGCAATCACCTTGAACCTCCCATCTAAGAAAATCAACATGCATAAACTTCAGACATGCTGTTGTGTTCTGAATCCTGAAGAGAAACCACACTTTTCTTCACACCTTCAATTTGAGCAACTGAGAAATACCTCCTCCTCTCTTATCACAGATCTCCACTCCAGAGGGCAGAGCAAGGTATAGAGTGTGTGCTTGATGAAGTTCTGGAGAGAACCTAAAGCCTCGCTTACCTTAACTGCTCCTACCCCTTCACCAAGGTTTGCAAGCACAATACTGCCTAGGTGGGCTGCAAACCCTCCTTCTCAGCCTTCTCTGGTAGAGCCGAGGCTTGTTGATCCTGGGAAGGAAGATCCAATCTAGAGATCTAGGATAGGACAGATGATTGGACAAATCTAGACAGGCCAACAGTAACATGGCCCAGCATCGGAACTCAGGAGGGCTGGCAGAGCAAGGCCCAGAACTCTCCTCTTTCTCCCCGAGTTACAGGGTGAAAAACAGATGGTCTCTAACAACTCTCCTGTATCCATCTGGATATTTTTCAAGTAGATAATAAAAGGATGATGGAATTCATGCGTTGATGGGACAACTAGTGGCTATCCCTAAATTGGGCACAGATTTGTTTACGACAATGTTCCCACCACCTCTTGCTGGTTTTGATAGGCCAAGGCAGAGCCTTCCCTTAGAACATCCTCAGTGACTGCTATTCTAATTCCTTCACTCGGCAGAATGCCACATCACAGAAATGTGCAATCTGAGGGTCCAAGGCTAGACCTCCCTAGAGACAAGAGCATCTGCTGGTAAACGGGCTACTAGAAAACAACCACTGGATTTACCTGTATCCTTCAGTTCTACCTTCCCTGCTTCAAGCCGGGTCATTCAGACCACAGACACTACTATGGCAGAGTACCAGCGTGGGAAAACGAGAGAGCAGCACTTAAGAACTTCATCATGTGCAAGAGTCTAGAGCTGAGCGGGCTCAAGGGACCAACTCACACTAGCAAGGGACATGAAACACAAATGCAGAGTGGAGATGCTATATTTGTTTTTGATGGAGGCATCCACTGATTTCCCCAAAGCTGAAAACTTCCTGAATACTTAGCCCCACCCCTCTTTCTCCACAATGTTCCTGAGTTCCCCTAATATTAACGAGCATAAATCAAAATTAATTAACTCTCAGAAGATGGCCTAGGAACCCAGAAGCCTATGTTTTGATGTGGAGAGAGTGGGGAATACAGGAAACGAAAGGTTGTCCTCCCGTCACAACAAAGGGCCAGCTTTGTCTTTCGCCCCAGTAGACAGCAGCTGCTCCTTCAGCCTGGAAATTTGATCCAAGTCCACAGGCCCCATCAGGTCACATGTGATGCACATGGAGAAGTCTGCTTCTCTCACTCTATTACTTTGCATTGCCACATGGATGACTCACACTTTGAAGACGTACTTTAAAAAGAGATTGCTAGGCTTCCCCAGATCCTACTCATTATTCATTTTTCTGACTGACTCTTACGACTCCTATGAGCCTCTGAAAAGTCCTTCTGGGTCCTATCAGATGCCCTTTTCTCCTCCTTCCCACTCCCAATATGCTACTGGACTCTGCACTGGTGTCACCTACACACATCCTAGTCCTACCCACACCACTGCCTTCCTGGAAAAGGACCACGAACTTCCTCTTTTCATCCGAGTACCTATGCAAGGTCCAGGAGGAAGTGTAGAAGAAATACTGGTACACTGGTAGTACTTAGGAAGATGTGAGGAATAGATGCATTATTCTGGCTCTTGTGTCATAAGAAGAGGTTATCCTCCTATTCCAGCTGCCAAGGTCCCAAGGCTGCTCCAATTGTCTTGACGACCGTGCCTACCTCTGGGAGAAGAGGTCCCGGTAGGGGCTGCCGTGCTGCAGGGCAATCCCGTAGCCCTTGCTGCTGATGCTGTTGCCGATGACAGTCACCGAGCAGTCGTCATCTGTCAGGGCTGCATACTCCACCACGGCCACATCCCACAGAAAGGCGTAGTTCCCCTTCTTGGCCTGAAAGACCCAAATCACCATGAAGTCTAGTATGGCTATTTGGTGACAAAAGTTTCAAGCAGTGTGACATCTCAACGGTTGAGTTTGAGGGGCTCCTCTAATGGTCCCACTCAGATGGCACAACAAATTCTCCTAGCATTTTCTGACTTGTAAATATAATCCCAGTCTATACCATTCATCGTAGTAGATCCAACTACAGTTCATAGAGCAGGTGGAGCAGAAGAGCCCGAGGTGGGTCACAGAGACATCGACCCATTTCCCACATTCTAACACCTGCCCCTGGGGAGTATAGAAAGGAACATTCAGAGAACTAAGATTTTCAGAGCAGAACTGTACAGGGCACATGATAGCACCCCAGGGGTGGGGAAGAATCTCTTCCCTGGAGAATACAAATGCTGGGGGGACTGTGATAAATCTTGTCCACTGACTTTTATTAAGAGCCTAACTGCTAAGTCCTGCTTAAACATGAACACGAGTATGGGTTCAGTGCCCCTGGGTGGACATGAAGGAATAGCAAGCAAAAGAACATGTTAGAGTCTGCTGTGCATGGTAAGAACCCATTAAGGACAGGTTACAGTAATGTGCAATGCTTCTGCCCCTTGCTTTTAACTGCATTTACATGAGGAGAAGCATATGCACAAATGCATGCATTCATACACAATGCAAACACATTCATGCCTTTCATGTTTTTGTTGGCAGGGGAGGAGGGCAGTTGAAACAGGATCTTGCTATGTTGTCTAGACTGGCTTTAAATTTGATTTTCCTGCTCTCGATTCAGAGTGCTGGTATTACAGCCATGGAAAACTGTGCCCAGCATGCCCACATACATGTGTGCTGTGCTGTGCTGTGCTGTGCTGTGCTGTGCTGTGTGTGTGTGTGTGTGTGTGTCTATGCATGCACACATGTGTCATTCATACACAGGAGGTTTCTAGAATCAGTACTTCCACACAGTGTGGCAGTTTTGCAGATTCTTCCATTGGGGAATCTACCTGCATTCCCAGCTGAAGTCCTGCCCCTCAAACCTTCCTCAGCAAACACTCATTTCTATCTCAAGCCATGGTTCTAACTTTGACTAGAAGTTGGGCACTCAGGAAGAATGTGAACAGCTTTTCTTCTTCAAAGGAGACATTGTCACTTGGCTTTCTTAAAATGCTGCAGAACATTCGCAAGGTATCAAAGTACCTGGTTTCCCTTCTCTGTTGAGCACACAGATGCTTCTCACTCTGTTGTCCCCCAACTATGGCTCACACTGCATGCTGTAGAGCATAGGTAGAGGACTGATAATAGGGCTGAAGCACCACAAACAAATCTAACCCAAGCTGGCAAGCCGTAGGCTTCTTGGCACCGTCAAGGGCATTCTTCCACTTCCTGCTTTTGTTGGCTTTTCATTTCCCCTAAGATTCTCCAAGAAGTATACGGATGCTCAGGCAAAAGTCAGGCTCTTACTTCTTTGGATTTTTCTTTTTCTTTGGGGAGGGGGAGATTAGGTATTTAGAAAGGACCTTATTATATAGCTCAGGTTGGTCTTGAACCCATGATTATCCTGCCTCCACCTCCAAAGTAGTGGGATTATAAGCATATAAAAGCATACCCAGTGGGATTTTTTCCTTTTTCAAGACCCTAAATGCCCATAACCCAAGATGTCTTATTTCCTCATCAGATTTTTTCCATCACAAATATTTGTGGGTAGTATGTGACCTCCTGTATCAGGAACTGGCTTCTTGCAGTCTTTCACAAAACCTTGTAAGACATGACACACACCTATACCACCTATTGCCTTTAACCTGGGGAAGCAATTCAAATATTACACCCTAGCCTCATTTCTTGGCCATTCCAATCCCAGAACTCTTAAAAGACTTTGACCCAGGTTGCAAAATTACACACATCTCTCTCCCTCTACATAGGAAGATAACAGTCATTGCATTTTTTTCCCTGCTGGCAAACAAGTTTTTCCATGAAAAGATATAAATTTTCAACTTCTTAGTACCAAGTTTATCCACAAAATGTTGACTTATGACCTAATATTTGGCTTCAGTCAGACTCGGGAGCATTTCACAACCATGCTTGCAATTCAACATGACAATCAGACACGGCTATTTGTACGATTTCAAAAGGGCATGTCATGTTGAAGGAAGAATTAAGATCAGCTTCCTTTCTACCTCTCAAGTGATGTTTCGAGAAGAAAAAAAGAGAAACAAGCTGGCTCAGGCCAACTGGAAACTGACTCTAGAAAAGACCCTGTGGGCATTCAGAGGGGGCATCTGGAGTCCTTCAAGCCACAAGTCCATGAGCATGCAGTGTGTAGACTCACAGACAGGCAAGCACAGCCACATGGGGAAAGCCTGCATTTACAGTCATAATGTGGACTAAGCTTGGCAGGATACAGCATCTGAAAAACATGCTGGCAATGCCCCTGCCTCCATTCCATGCTCCACACTAAGGCTTTTCTCCACAAGTAAGAAGTTCCCTTCTTGAGCAGATGAGTGATCCCAGAGACTCAATAGCCCCATTTGCAAACACTGACTAAATTAACCAGGTCTTTTCTTATTGCTTGAGGAAGCATGTAGCTAGATCCCTAATCTATATGACAGTGCCATAGAACGGAGACTAGTAAAAGGTAATAGGACACATGTTGTAACAGGACCCAACTGCAAAAGGGCAGGCCAGATTCTGGATCTCTCTGTACAACATATTACCTAAAAAAAAATCCCATTTTGTTCCTCAGTACCCCCAGAACTCCATGGCCCACTCTCTCAGCCTTATGCTAAGTAAAATGTAGCACCAACATTTCTCCTTTGGATAATTTTTTGGACCTTGCAGATATCTCTATAATCATCAAGACACAAGCCATCTTCAATGTGACTGTGCAATGTGAACATTTCAGAAGTAACTGAAAGAAGGCAAAATGGCTAGAGAGATGGATCAACCAGTAAAATGTTTGTTGTCAAATGTGAGGACCTGCGTTTAGATCCCCAGCACTCATGTAAAATGCTGAGTACTACGCCATGCACCTGTAATCCCAGTGCTAGGGAAATAGAGACCAGAGGTTCCCCATGCCTTGCTGGCCAGCCTGTCTAGCCCCATTGGTGAGCTCCAGGTCTCAGTGAACGAGAGTCTCTTAAAAAGTAAGATGGAGAGCAATTAAGAAAGATGCCTGGTAATAAACTCTAGCTGCCACACACACATATACATATGCATGTATACATGTCAGGGCATTCATACAAATGCCTTGTATTTGTATGATTCATACAAATCACAGCTCTGTAACCTGCATGCAAACCCCATTCTTGATCTTTTGTAGAATGATTTCCACCTTTCACTTATAAAAACCAGGATGTAGTTACTGTAGGTCAGAATAAATTTTCTATACACATTCCAATAATCATGAATCTACCCCCTTATTTGATGTTGCTTGTACACAAGGCTGGCTTGATCATATGGGGGATACCTAATATTTCAAGTTTCTGAACCCCAGAAGAACCAAGACTCTTCTCCTTTTCCTGCCCCCCCCACCCCCGTGATAACCACTTTTCTTTTTTTGAGTGTTTGGTTTGAATGTAAAATGTCCCCCTGGGCACGTGCTTTAGACATCCATTTCCTACCTAGGGTGCTGTTTTGGGATACTTTGGAACCTTTGGAAGGTAGGATCCTGATGGGTGCAAAAGTTACCAGCAGGAAGCCTTTACCCGGGTCCTGGTGTCTGCTTTGTCTTCCTTGTGGCCCACTATGATGTGAATAGCCACCACCACATGCCTCTATCAATGGGCTGAGGCACTGTCATTCTTCCCCAGCTCACTGAACCAAAATACCCCAAAACTGAGAGCTAAAATAGCATCCCTCCCTTAAGTTGCTTGTATCAGATACTATGGTCACAGCAGCGTGGAAGTAACTCATACACCAAGCCAGTGCTTCTTTCCACTCTGCTCTGATTCAGCTGTCCCCCCCGCCCCCGCCCATTCCCCAGCCTCAGTGTCTTGTCCAGTCTCTGGTTTCTTTGGGACAGTGTGCCTACACTCTTCCTCCATTCTCCATGCCTGAAGCTCAATTTCAGAAAGCTCTCACACTAGAATACAGTGCCAATTACTTATTTACAGTGACTTCTTTCAATAAGGGACAGTGTTAGACTCTTGAGAAGACTGAATGGAAATAGGAATTTAGTCTGTTTTCAACTGTGCAACATTCACATAGAAGACGAACCAAGCCACCTCCCTGCAGCATCTCAGAGTCCCTACCCTAAACGTCCCAATGGATCTTGAACTCACTATTTTCACCACTTCCTGTTTTTACTTCCTTCTGCCTGGGTCTCTCAGCATGGTCCTTTTCCTACTTCCTAGGAGGCTGTGGAAGTTAGGGAAGGCAGTGTCTGAGAGCAATGAGAGACAGGCTTGTAAGTAGCTTAAAAACAGAGTGTTGACAATATTTCATAATGCCTTAAAGATTAAAGTGATACTGCAGCCTTTCGTTCTACTATTAAAACAAAAGCAATCCAAAAACTTATTTCACCCTTTCCCTGGGTTGAGTCACCTTTATCTGGCAGTCCATCTATAATATCAAATGTACTCCGATTTTCTAATCACTGAGTTACACATAACATTCAGCTACTGAAAAGCTCGGGGGCAGACAAGGTGGTCAGTGCACTCTGATGTTCTTCATGCCCTTGTCTCTATGTAAAGCTTAGATGGGCATACACAGCCAGTCTCCAGTTTCTCATGACCCTGGAAAGCACCTTAGGGTTAGCTCTGGGGTCCTGGGACACAAGTCCAAGCTTTTTAAAAATGCTATAGAAGGGATTTGTAGGTTGTTTTTAAAAAGGAGAGATGGCAAAGCTAATATTATCTTGAAATATAATGTGACTGCCTCTACAGTATGACTTTTAATTCATAGAGACCAATATCAGTGAAATTATTGCAAAATTGGATTATCTTTCATGGTTACTAGCACCAGAAAATGATAGCACTTTGGAAAGTAATGCAGCATCATATAATGTGGACATTTAAAGTTATTGTATCTTTAATTCTGGCAAATTGGAATTTAACATAAAACGTAATTCAATATTCAGAACTGACACTAAAACTAACATGTGAATATTTTAACTATTCAGTGTCAGGGAAATAATTTAATAAATGATGGTTCATGAATACGAGATCAATGGAACACACACTAACTTCAAAGACTAAAGAAAAATTATATGCACAACCCTGAAAATCTTGGGAATATTTTCCTCAAATCTTAGCCTGCTTCTAAATATTTTGCTTGATATTTTTTCTTCTCCTTCCCAATATACAAAATTGATTCACTAATTAATTAATTAATTAGGACAAAATAACAATAAATGGCACAAGCATGAAAAATACATATGTGAGGATGTTAGGGAGAGGAAGCAGAATATCTTTGGAAATCAATAAGGTCAATAAAGTCAAGGGCATGTGGGACTCCATTATCAGAATACAAAACAATGGCAAGTGGTAGACACACTGGTTTTATCTCCTGTGAACTATCTTAGGAAATAGAACCCAGCTCCCTCTCTGAGGTCCACTCCCTTCTCAAACTGCCTGAAAGTCCAAAGGCTAAAACTTGGAACAGAGACAAGAGGTTGCCTGGCCCGGCCCTTTACAGATACTTCCTAACATTTCTCATAACGTGATCAGCCTATATTGCTGAGGAAGGTCAGGCATCATAGACACAGCCACAAGTGAGCTGCAGCATCATGATTGGCTTGCTGGCCCCTGTTCCACACCGGTAATAAAATGAGATTGCATTGCCATGTATTGCTCCATTGCTTCCATCCTTCCTGGAGCTCACTCAGAGAGCAAGCTTTAGAGCCGTCAGCCTTTGAGATAAGAATCTCATTGTGTTCTTCTATTCCATCCTAAATGCTTAGAGAAAGGAAGAGAGCAACCTTGATGCTCTCCCAAACAAGCCAGAATGCTGGTACTGCCAACACCATTTACAAATGCCATTGGAATGAGGTGTTAAAGGATGGGCATCTGTAGTGCCAGGTACAAGTCACTAGGTACCAGGACTTAGAAATCTAATATCTTTCAGTCAGAGAATCTCATTCTCCTTTTATAGATGAAATGACCAGGTCTCTGGGAAAGAAAGTGTCTTATCCCTAACTAATAAAACATGGAGCCAGGCCAGCATAGGTTCCAGCTATCTCCAAAGACACCTGTGCTTTCTCTGCTCTGCTTGAGCTCACAAAAGGAAAACTGTGGAAAAGATTCCCCAGGTCTATGCCCTTGGACCATTTCCCTGGGGGAAGGATGCTGATTACAGTCCACATGTGGATGACTATGCATGTTTTTCTTCAGCTTTGCAAAGATGCTTCATGGAACTTATGCCATTTTAGGGGAAGGAAGGACACTGGTAGGTGCCATTCCCAGGGATTCTTTGGACAGTTGATGCATCTCCATTTGCATTAGCCATTCATGGAACATGCCCCCTGCCTTTCCTGGCATCTCTCTTTAGGCAGAGCTTGGCCTTTTGAGTATATAAAGTCTTACCTCTTACAGTCATATTCATACAATGGAAACACACTGCAAAGCACAGCCTGAACCCTAGCTGCCGCTCTACCTACATTACACACTGTGCCAAATCACAGGAGGAACCAGGAAAACCCAAAGACCGTCTGCAGAGAAAAGGACAATTTTACAGCTTGATGATAGGAGCATGGGCTGGCATGATATTTCTGGAATGGCGATTTGGTGAGAAGAATTGTATGCTTTTCAAATCTGCATATGCAGCAGCTACTCCTTTGGGATTTATTCTATAGAATTACTTGGATGCTGAATGGATGTTTGTACAAAAAAAAAATCAGAGCAACATGGTAAATGAACGAGAAACTGGAAGCTAAACACCCAATGTTTGAAAATCAGGTAGGTAAATGGTAGCATTAAATGATGAAATATTACCTTTCTTTTAATATAGTGCTTTTAAAGAGCACTGGTTGCTGAGAGAGTATACAGGGCAAAAAAAATAAAAAATAAATATAAAAGACGGAGCCCCAGGTAACGAATTAGCCTGAGCTTCAGAGTCTCAGTGTGTGGATTTGAATCCCAGGTGCATTGCTTGCCAGCTGTATGCGTACAGATAAAGTTGATTAACACCCCTGGGCCTTGGTTCCACTGGATAGAAAATGGCCAGAGCTCTGATGAGAATTAAATACTTCAATATACATGATATGCTTAGGGCTTGGCTAAATAAGTTACAACTAATATTAGAACACTTGGTGAAAAACAGGTTGTTATAATGGATGACATCTCTCTTCAGTGATTATATCAAAGGTTCAAATCAAGTACCAAATCCTAACAATGGCCATCCTTGGGTCGTGCCATATAGGAGAATATTTAACATTTTTTTTCCTGTTGTCCATGCATCTGCAGTGCCATGAGTCTTTCTTTTGTGATTGCAGATGTCTAAGAGGGTAATTTTTAGAAATTCAGTCTTATATCTTGAGCTCTAGGCAGTGAAAAGAGCGGAGTGCAAGAGGAGGGCCCTCCTGTTGCCTCCAGCTCTGAAGTGAGCCTACATTCTCCAGCTGATTGCTTTTTAAGAGACCCGCCATCATGTTACATTCCAGAGTGCAGAATACTGTGCCTGGAACAGAATAAGGGCTCAATGCCTGCTCTGCTTCCTTTTCCTTCCATTAATTCCTAGCAGGAGTCAGGACAAAAATCTGTCACCTGAGACTGAAAAAACCTTTCTTCCTACTCTCAACCTATCAGACATCTACCACCCTTACCAATTCAGCAACACACATTCTGTGATAGTGTGTGTGTGTGTGTGTGTGTGTGTGTGTGTGTGTGTCTAGAGCATGTGTGCACATGTGTGATAATGTGTGAGAATTGTGTGTATACATGTTTTAGTGAGGGGGAATGTATGACAGTGTATATGGGAATGTATATATTACACGTATATGGGAATGTATGCATGGGTGTGTGTACATGTAAGAATATGTATCAGAATGTGTATCTATGTGAGTGCATTGTGAGAATTTCTTAAGTGTGTAAATGTGGGGAAAAGGGTGGCTATGTATGTTTTCATGTGTGTAGAAATGCCTGTGTATATGAATGTGTATGGGTACTGTTGGTAAACTGAGAACCAGCCACATTCCAGAGCCAGATGCTCCCCCAGCCCACCTTCAGTGACTCAGTGCCAGCAGCCACATCATCACCAGCCACCAAATGCAACACATTTCCACTATTGCCATAAGTCAGGTACCTTTTATAAAGCCCATGCTATCATGCCCTCCACCCCTTGTCTCCACTCAGAGGTGGCCCTTTGCACTCTCCCTCCCCCAGCAAATCTCTCTGAGCAAGATCTGTTGCAAGGTGTAACTTTGTGGCATTCCTTGGCCCTCTGATTGCTGAAAAAACCCTAGCAGGTATATGTGTGACTCTGTGTATGGGTGTGTATGAGTCACTTGAATGTGTAAAGGTATATAAGTACATATGCAAATAAGAATTGTGTGGGTGTACAAATGATGTGTACAGAAATGTAACTGTGCATATGTTTGTATGTGTAAATATGAATTCATGTGTATGAGAAAGAAGAAAAGAAGTGAGATTATGAGCATCAAAACTCCCATGGAGGTAGCAGAGAGGATTTGAATAGCCAAGCATCTGGAGGGTCATGAGAGGTTCAGGGACATTCTCTTTCTTCTGGAAATAAGGAGCTGCTGTGGGATGTTCTATATGTCAAATGTGTTGCTCTGATTGGTTAATAAATAAAACACTGAATGGCCAGTAGCCAGACAGGAAGTATAGGCAGGACAAGCAGAGAAGAGAATTCTGGGAAGTGGAAGGCTGAGGCAGAGAGAGACGCTGCCAGCCACCGCCATTGACAAGCAAGATGTAAGGTACCGGAAGGCCACGAGCCATGTGGCAACTTACAGATTAATAGAAATGGGTTAATTTAAGATAGAAGAACTAGATAACAAGAAACCTGCCATGGCCATACAGTTTGTAAGCAATATAAGTCTCCGTGTGTTTACTTGGTTGTGTCTGAGCGGCTGTGGGACTGGCGGGTGAGAGAGATTTGTCCTGACTGTGAGCCAGGCAGGACCAGAAAAACTCCATCTACAAGGAGCCTTTCTTTCTGGTCTTTCAAATAAGTAAGAAGTAATCTCAAATGACATGAAAACATATGATGATGGGAGACTGTTCACAAAGCTCAGCTACAGAATCAGCAGGTATCTAAGAGCATGCTATCTAAGGAGTACAGGACAAAGACCTTCATCTGACTCAGACCCAGGGCCAGTAGAAGGGAAAGCCCGGAATAGCCTCAGTGGGAGAGAGGGAGGTCACTGCTGGGCTCCACACACCTGCCATAAAGGCTGTTGTCTGGAAGCATCCAGAAGGTCCATTCAGCTTGTCCTGTCTTCATACCACAGTGAACAGGATGGAGGCCTCACAACCAAAGGGTAGCAAAGCAGGAGATGTTCTTGGTGTATGGCCATGAATACAAGCAAGAGGCCACCTTGCAATTGTGTCTTGGTGGTCAAATTGAGCCTGCCCTTCTGTTCTGTGATTGCACAGAACAGAATAAGTGGACCTATCCCAGCACTACAGCCATGGAAATGAGTGCCTGCTGGTCAGGCGGTAGGATTGGGTATCCTTGCATCCTGATTAACACCAACCACATTAAGGAGTACACATGATCGAGAGGAGCAAGTGACTGTGCATCTTGATGAAGGACCGTGTTGCCTTTTCTATTATATGATCTCTTTTGGAGCCTATAATTTTCTTTCTAGGATCTTCGATTCTTCCTAAAAAACACAGTGTAGGTGTTAGTGAAAAGGATTTGGACACTGCTGGCAACACCTTACTTTAGCTCTTCAACCAGCCATGTGAACTCTCAGAGTTAGTGTTCTCATATGGAGGGCAAGGACAGCACAGGATAGGACAGTCCCCTCACATACCTGTTATAGGTAAAATCAACACGAAAAGTGCCTGATGCATTAAAGGAACTGGATTGAATATTAGCACAGTATCCTCATGATCATGATAATCGTTACCAATATCATAGCATTAAGTTTGGGTCTTGATTAAAACACAATTGTCTTGGGATAAACAACACTTGAAATTGTCCTCCATCATTAGCCTGGTAAATTAGAAAGACTGTTAGACTGGGCTTCAGTCTCAACCCAATTACTGACTCATTACCAATTTATGAAATGCTGAAGCCCAAGTGGCCTTTAAGGTCTTCTTCAGCTTCAGCATCCTCCAAGTCCATGTTATAGACAGTGGTTCTCAAAGTATCTTCTGGAGGCCCGCAGCATCAGCACTGATGGAGAACGTATGAGATTTAACTAAACCAATCAACCAATCAGTCAACCAATCAATTTTTGATCTTTCTTTAAGAAGACGTAGAAAGAGGGGGAACATAGCATCCTTGTACTTGGGGCACTAAGTAGAGAAAAAAAAGATCACAGGTTAGAGGGATCAATGGAACTGAAAGACATTTTAAAGGAAAATCACACCGGGCATCTTATTCCAGGAACAGTCTTTGCTTAGCTCTCTCCCATTCATTCTCTCATTACAAGGTTAGGATAAAATCCCATGATACAAACTGTCCATTTTCCATCAAGAAAGTTGAAGCTTAGAAAGAATTGTTCCTAAAAGTCAGAGAACCTACTGTTGTCAGAGATTGGATTTCTCCCAGGATTCGCACTGAGGGTGGTCTTCCTGTCGTCACTGTCAAAAATCTGAACACTAGGAGCCTCAGAGAGCAGCATGGAATCCCTTCAGTTAGTTGGCTGTGTGCTGATGTTTGCTTTCCTCCCACTGTTAGATTCTGACCAAGGTTCTATTAGGAACACCTGTTCCCCAAACTTGATTTTAGGCTGGATTCCCCTTTATTTCTCTTGAGACAGTTTTTTCATAAACCAGGAAAAAGGTTCATCACATTTCCAAGAGAAGATGCAAGATTGGTACAAAGGTAAAAGAAACCCCTTAACATCGAAGGACCTACTGCTCCTTTCCTAAAATCTAAAATTGTACACTGTCAGCAAAGCTGGGGGTGGGGCCTAAGCAAGTTTCTCAGCAGGGCAGGAGGACACATTGATTTCCAATGATCTGTCAACATTTTAAACTGTCCAGACTCCATGATGAATAATAATCTAATCTGAGCTATTCCACAGGAAAAATTAAGAGTGATTTAAAAATAAGATTAAATGGGTTTTCCTAGATGTAAAATAGCTTATAAAAATAATATCATTTTTAGATGAGTGTGAACACAATTACCCCCACATTAGTGAACACTACTGCTCCCAGAAAAAAAACAAAAACAAAATCAGGTTATCAAATGAAAATGTCTGCCACCTTACCTGCTACCAACACACAGGCCATTCTCATACTACATCCAACCTCTCCATCTTTTGGGTCAGGGACATCCTTCTCCAGGGTTGGCCCAGAGAGTCCGCCTGACCCAATCCTCCACTCACCATCTCCAACACATTGGATCCAGCTTGGATCCCACATCCAATGTCCAGGTCTAGTCTGGCCACACCTGACCTGCCTGCATTGCAACAAATCTCCAAATTTCCACCAGGACCCACTCTGTCTATTCTCCAACCCACAAGACATTCTTATGCCACAACCAACTTTCTGCCCAACCAGATCTACCCCATACTCCAGGCTTGGACCAAGAGGCACATCCTATACACTAACCTAGTTCCCCATGTCCATCTGAATTCATTTCTCCCAAGCCATTTCCAATCTCTAAGCCCAGTCCTCCCCCTATACGCTCTCTATACAAACTGCTGATTTCTCAATAGAAAATTGAAAGCCAGAAGCCTGGAGCAATGTACTTCAAGCCCTAAAAGATCATGATAGTTAGCCTAGACTAATATACACAGAAAAGTATAATTGAGGGAGAAAAAAATCTTTCACAATATAAAAAGCCTTAAAAATATTTATATCCAACCAACAAAACCTAAAGAAAATATAGGAAGCTATATTTCTGCTGAGGTGAGAAAGGAGCATGGCCAAGAGACTATGAAGAGAAATACAAAGCCATAAGTATTAAAACACAAAGTACCACTGAGAACACATACAACAGTACCAAAAATCAGTAACACAATGATGCCACTAATGCATGCATTTCTATAACAACTTTAAACACCACACTTTAAATATCAATGGTCTCAGTTCTCCAATCAAAAGATAAAAGTGGTCTGACTGAATATATCAGGAAACAAAATCCATCTAGCTGTTGTCTACAAGAAACATAACCTAGCTTTAATTAAAGACAGAAAACCACCTTAGAGTAAAAGGATGGACGAGAATATGTCAATGAAATGGGACCAGGAAGCAAGTAGGTGTCACTGTCCTGCTATCTGATAAGAGAATTTTATCCCTCTGATTAAAAAAATGGACTTCAACTAAAACTAAACAGAAAAGATGTAGAGAGACACTTCATTCTAATAAAGGGAATAGACATTACTATCTATCCTAAGCAGCATGCATCAAACTCTATTGCCCCCAATTATAAACAAGAAGTACTGGATTTAAAAGTACAGATTAAATCAGCCCATTAATAGCAGGTGATGTCACCCCCCTACTCTCTCCAACAGATGGGTCCATCTGGACAAAAAATAAAGAGAAGAATATCAGGATTAATTGACATCCAATATCAAATGTACTTAACAGATATCTATAGACTATTTCCACCCAACTACCAGAGAATACATACTCTCCTCAGCAGCAAATGGAAGCTTTTCTAGAATAGACCACATACTGGAACACAAGGCAAATTTTACAAATAAAAAGAGATTGAAATAACTACTTGTATTTTATTCTATCTGACCACATTGCAATAAAACTCACAATTGACAGCAGACAAGTCTCTAGTAAGTACATAAACTCAGAGAGTTAACAACTTACTACTGAATGATGACTGTGTCAAAGAATAAATCAAGAAAGAAATAAAAAGTTTCCTAAATCAAATTGAAAACACAACACAACAAGACCTATGGGAGCATTGAAAGCAGGCTTATGAAGGAAATGCCTAGCTCTAAATGTCTATAATTAAAAAATCAGAAAAAGCACAAATAAATGACCAAATGATGCAATTAAAAATTTTGGAAAAGCAAGAACAAACCAAATCCAAACACACTCAATGGCAACAAATAATAAAATTCAAAGCAAAAAGAAAAATCAATGAAATAGCAACATAGAAAATTCAAAGATTCAACAAATGTAAGAGCTGGGTCTGAGAAGGTAAACAAGATTGACAGCTCTTTGGCCCAACTACCAAAAAGAAAGAGATGACCCATATTTAAAAGATCAGAAATGAGTATGGAAACACTTCATTCTAATCAAGAGAACAGTTAAACAAGAAGACATTACTACCCTAAACATACATATACCAACCTCTTAGTGCACCCAATTTCGTTTAAAAATGTACTACTGGATTTAAAAGCACAGATTAACATAAGCCCATCAATAATTAATAGTAATGACACACACCAAAGAAATTCGTAACATAGTGAGGGAATATCTTAAAAACCTGTACTCCATTAAGTGGAACAACCTAAAAGAAATAAATGAAATTCTAGATTCAGCCAAACCACCAAAATTAAACCAAGAAGTCAACAACCTAAAGTCACCCATAACAAGTGAGAGTGAAATAGCAGCCAACGCTGTCCATGCTGCAAACAGGTCAGAGCCTGGTGGGTTTGACCAGAAAAGTTCTCCAAACAATAAACAAATTCAGCAATGTGCCAGGATACAGTCAACTTGCATAAATCAATAGCTTTTCTACATACTAACAACAAATATCCAGAGAATGGGATCATTGACATATTCCCATTAACAACAGTCTCAAGGAAAATAAAATATCTAGGAATAAACCTAACCAACAAATTGGAGGACCTCTACAATGAATTCTTTAAACCATTGAAGAAAGAGATAAAGATACCAGGAAATGGAAAGATATTCCATGCTCACAGATTAGTAGAATTAATATCGTAAAAGTGATTTTACCAAAAGCTACTAACAGGTCCAAATCAATCCCAATCAAAATCTCCATTATATTTTTCACAGAAACAGAAAAAAAAAACTATCCTAACATTCAGATGGAACTACAAAAGACTCAGATAGCCAAAACAATCCTGAGCAGAGAGAACCAAGTTGGAAGGATTAACAGTCCAGGTCCTAAGATATATTACAGAGTCATGGTAATAAAAACAAAATGATATTGGCACAAAACCAGACCCAAACATGAGGACACGTAATGTCAGAATTTTATGTCTGACAAAGATGCCCAAACCATAAGCTAAAAAAATGAAGCATCTTTAACCAATGATGCTGGGAAAACTGTATGTCAACAGAATGAAATTAGATCTATAACTAACATTTTGAAAAAAAAAAACCCAAAAAACCAAAAACAACAACATCCAAATGGACCAAGGATCTAAGCTGAAACCCAGAAGACTGAAACTGCTAGAAGAAAACATAAGCAGTTCCCTACACGACACAGGTGTAGAATGGGACTTTCTATCTGCCCAAGAATTACAGCCAACAACTGACAAGTGGGTCTTCATAAAACTAAAAAGCTTCTGTACAGCTAAAGAAACCATCCGTGAGGCAAAGAGGAAGCCCACAGAATGGAAGAGTTATAACTTCCTTACCAGTTATACATCTGACAGAGGATTGAGATCCAGAATATATAAACAATTTAAAAAAACAAATAAAAATAGATTAAAAAAAAAACTAGGATGAGACCTGAACAGAAAGTTCTCAAAAGAAGAAAAAAATGGCTAAGAAATAGCTTATAAAAATGTTCAGCATCCCTAGCAATTACAGAAATGCAAATCAAAACAACTTTAAGATTTTATCTTACCCCAGTCAAAATGGCAAAGATGAACCAACAACCAACAGTAAATGCTAGAGGGGGTGTGGGGAAAAGAGAATTTTGATTCACTGTTGGTGGTATTGCAAAATGTTACAGCCACTATGGAAATCAGCATGAGGAATTCTCAAAAAGCTACAAATATATCTATCATATGACCCAGCTATACCACTCCTTAACATCTGCCTAACGGACTCGCCATCCTACTCCACAGGTGCTTGCTCAGCCGTGTTCATTGCTGTTGTATTAACAATAACGAGGAAAAGGAAACAACCTAAGTGTCTTTCAGCTGACAAATGGATAAGGAAAACATGGTATATCTATACACTACAGAACACTATTCAGCTATAAAGAAAATAAAAATCATATTGAGTGAGGTAACCCTGACCCAAAAAGCCCAATGGGGCATGTTTTCTCTTATTGGAGGCTCCTAGCTCCAAATCTTCAGATGTGAGGACATACCATGGAGAATCTGCAGAAATTAGGAAAGTAAAGTATGACCACTGCTGGGGGGGTATGCGGAGAGCAATAGAGAGGGGGGTAGCAGGGTACCAAGTGATCTACTCGGGAAATGGGAAAAATAGAGGGGGGGGACTCTAATTAAAAAAGTAAGAGGAAGATAAATACAGAAGGAGAGAAGAGAGTAAAATCACAATAAGGATGTCTGAAAAAGTCATAAGCAATAATACTATTAACTATTTACCCAAAATAAACACATAATTCACATAAATCCATGTATAAATGTGCACATGTAGATTAAATTATATTTTCTCATGTGGGCCGAAAAGAACCAATGACTATCTAACAAAACCCCAACATTAGGCATGAGAAGCCCTCTTCTGAGTTATTGGTCAGCACTGACCAAGAGACTCCACAAACATTACAAGCTATTGCAAAGGCCTTTGGTTGCCCTCCAGAAACAAAGGGAAGTCCCTACTGCTGAAGAGACGATGAACCTCCAACAAAATTAACTTAAAAGAGAGCAAAGAGGGATGTATGAGAGGGTTTGGATGGAGGAAAGGGAAGAAGAAAATAATATAAGTATATTATGATCTCAAAAATAAAAGAACAATTTAAAAAATGAATTGTATACATGCTTGTAATTTTCAAAGAATAAATATAAAGAAATTCAAAGTAAACACTATTATCCTGCAGAAATGAAATGGCTCTAGGGGAAAAAGGAGGTGCATGGGGGACAGATAGGAGGAGTGGAGGGAAGGGAAACTGTGGTCAGGATGTAATGTATGAGAGAATTAAAAAATAACAATACATAAACACAGAAAACATAGATGGTAAACTCACATGCAAATATCTCATAAAGTAGTGTGATGGAACTGTAAAGATACTCCATGTTTCATGCACATATACATATATGCATAATACACACATAAGAGGAGAGAGAGAGGGGGAGAGGAGAGAGATGAGAGAGGAGAGAGAGAGGAGAGAGAGGGAGGAGAGAGAGAGAGAGAGAGAGAGAAGAGAAGAGAAGAGAAGAGAAGAGAAGAGAGAGAAGAGAAGAGAAGAGAAGAGAAGAGAAGAGAAGAGAAGAGAAGAGAGAGAGAAATTCCTGGCCAATGCATATCATGCCCATTTGACTAGCATGGCGTCTAGCATACAGCTGGTGTCAGATAGACCTGAGAAGCTTAGGGTCTTGATAGAGTGGTCTGGCCATATCCCATCTGCCCCTCCAGAAATATCCTTCATTCTGCTTTATACTTAAGTCTTTCCCAGAGTTCAACCTACAAAGACAGCACCAATGGACATGCTAAACTTCTAAGAACCATTCTCAAAAATTCAACAATAAATTAAATATTAATGCAACAATCATAATATACGACCATTTCATTTTCAAACATACATACTCAAAAACGAGAGGCCATGAGAATCACCTGGTAAAACAGAGATTGCTCTGCACCCTGCCTCACTCCTAATCTCTGATGCATCAGACATGGCTTAGAGTCCAAGAAGTGACATTTCAACAAGTTCTCACATGCCCTCCACACCACCTATAATCTCCATAATAATTCTAGGAAGACAAGTTATTCATTTTTTTGTCCAAGAGTTCATTAACCTGCCCAAGATCTAATAACCTGCAAAGGATAGATGCAAATCCCAAACCTCGCTGTTATTGACTCAATTATCATAGTCTCTCCATTACATCACGCTACTTGTGTAACTGAGCATTTGACTTCATTGAGGTAAATTTCAAATGAGATCTGAGAACATCACCCTGAGGCCAGAGTAGTTTGTCCACCAGAAGAAACCACCTCTTAATGTTTCTCCAGCCACACAGGTTTTCAGGAACTGGCAACTCAGATGATGCTGTAAGGAGAGAAGCAATAAAACTCTATGTGCTCCCAATTGATTTTACAAAGTACCATCAGTGGCTGGGGTGACCATACCTGGGGTTTAGGTTCAAGAGCCTTATCCTCTAACCCACTTGCAGCTAACAATTCCTTTATGGCCTTTGCTAAAATGTCAGCCCTGATTGACATAGCTTGCACTGTACCCTTTAAGCACACAGAAGAGCTGTGTAAAATAGGTCACAATTGACTATAAAGATCCAAAAAGACTTACATTCTGAACAGCGGAACAAGGTCCACACTCTACCCAGAAGGACCAGAGCTTTGCCAAGAGGAGGAATGTGGGAAATTTACCAGAGGTGACTGTTTATCTGGCTAGGATGCATGGTTAAAGCCTGTACCATCCTGATGGAGGCCCTGTATGCACCAGGGATGTGGCATCTGTACACTGCCTAGAAAATTCTTTTCATTATTTCCCCATGTAACTGAGATATGGAACCTGGACATCATGGTGTAGGTCCAAGTCCTTAGCCTTGTAGGGATTCTACAGTTGTGAGACACACACAGTTATTCTGTTACAAGGAAGCCTGCTGCTCCTGTTGCCTCTCCTCATTTAAGTATCTCTCACTATCCTTCATATTTATTCACTCTCTGCTTTTCTGTCTCTCTCTTCTCTCTCTCTCCCCTCACTCCTTCCTCCCCCTTCTCTCTATCACACACACACACACACACACACACACACACACACACACTCTCTCTACAACTTTAAAATATAGGGCCCACAGCAAATCTTAATACCACTATGATATTGGAGAATAAAGAATTCTCAACTCTTTAATAAACTTACCCATTGTATAGGCAGAATTGCTGTTTCTTCTGAGATACATTAGTGTTGACGGTGATATTAATAAAATACAGGGTGGTGGAAAGAGTGCAATAACTTTATTGATAAATGAGAGTCTACTGAGTTTGGCATTCTGGATTTGCAAAATGTGAACAAGGCAAATGTCCCCCCCAGCACCCCCATGAAGATTAGGTGTATCAGCTCAGAGCCACTCACACCCGTCTTCTTTGGAAGGATTATTGTCCTCTCTTTCTCTCTTTTTGCTCCTGGACAAACAACATTATGGCAGGAAAATGGAAATAAAAATAAGCTCAGCAAGAACGGCCAACAAGCTCACTGACGCAATAAATCAAAATTGTTTTCATCAGCTACTGCTCCTTGATTTTTATGTAATCAAATAACAAAACGATTCCCTTCAAAATGCAAAAACTTAAGTCATAAAACCCAAAGCAATAATATTCAGTGGAACAAACAGAGTGGACTATTCCCACATTTACAGCCATCACTGAGGGGAAGTACAGCAGGGTTGGGTACAAAGCAAATTACAGAGCAGAGGAAATCTGTAAAATAAAAATCAGATTTAAGGGGAGTCAACATCCTCCTACCTCCTCTAATGAGGAGTTTGAAAATAATCAGAGTTAGCATGATGGCATGGATATTGGTTTGAGCTTACCCTACCATATTATAAAAATTGCAAAAGAAAGTAATTGAAGAATTCATAACGAGATTTGCTTGGCAATGCTCAAAAC
The DNA here is from genome assembly GCA_902168325.1 of Peromyscus nudipes. NCBI lineage: Eukaryota > Metazoa > Chordata > Mammalia > Rodentia > Cricetidae > Peromyscus > Peromyscus nudipes. The sequence goes on from CABHPH010120185.1 coordinate 25,876, forward strand.
CCAAAGCAAAGGAATTTAATAAGGGAGGCTCAGAAAGGGCTTTCCTTGATCTTTGGACTGTATTATCCCAAACCAATCACCATCAAACAGAATTAAGCAGTAAGGGGTCATACAGGGGCCAAAATCAGCCAGTTGTATGTTAAAGAGCTCCAGACAGAGCAAGCTCCACTGGGTCCAGGGCAGAGGACTTCGGCCCTTTCCTGACCATCATAGCCCTCCATGTTATCCTTGTACCCCAGCAACCCTGCTCATTCATGCTTAAGACAGAAATGTTCATAACTGTGCCTACGTACTTCCAGTTCTTATTCACTGAACATTTATTTTGTTTGCTTTTTAAAAGCATGCGTAATTTCCAAAGTTCCTGTACTATTTTTGTTCCACCTTCCCTTAAGTCATTCCTGGGGATAGACAACAGCATAAAAAGGAGCCTCACTGGAGAGAACCTGAGTCCTGAGGTCCTTGCCAGACAGAGCACTGAGGAGTGGATAATATCTTGTGAGGCTATGCTCTTGGGTGCACAGTGCAGTAAGAGGCAGGGGCAGGAAGAATGAGTGTTCCCACTAAAGCGTGAGAGACAGCCAGCTGTCAGCCTGGCAGACAAAAAGAGAGAGAGAAAAAAAAAAAGGTGTGCACCACAGTGT
>CABHPH010120186.1:5869-16003 GCA_902168325.1 Peromyscus nudipes
CTCTCTCTCTCTCTCTCTCTCTCTCTCTCTCTCTCTCTCTCTCTCTCATACAGAAATGGTAGTAATTTGAAATGTGCAGTGTCTTTGAAATCCCAATGATAAGAGTAGAAAGGACTATTAAGAGAGCTCAGGTTTTGGACCATTATTCCCAAGAACTCTCATCTCAGCATGTGTGAAGTTCATGTTTATGTCAATGAAGCTATTTGAGTTCACAGCCTTGAGGTCTTTGGCCTCAAGGATCAAGAGTGTAAATACTTCAGGCCAGCACTGTAAACCATCCACACAGGAAGTTTTGCTGTCCATACAGTTCATTTTCCAAAATATAGATAGATATCCGCAACACAAGTTGGCTAGCTTCAAGATTAATCTGGTTTCTTTCTAGACTTTTCTCGTATAACATTTAACAAAGCTTCAAGCTCCAGTTCCAACCAATTCCACTTTAGAGTGCCTGCTTGTCAGTGTAACAGATTTTAAATGGAAAGGTTATCTGCTTGCTATTCAAAATATCAAAACGTTATTGTCTGCTAGAATCAGAAGTAATGGCGTTTGAGTACTCACTACCCTACTGGAGAAAGCAGAGGCTTTGAATCCCAAATAGACCTCAAAGAACACCCTGTCTCCTGTTTCCTCTGGTGCTTTTGCATACACTGATGGAGGCCAGGTGGAGAGTTTGGCTGGCCCAGCTAATTGCTTCTATCTGGAGATGTAAGCAATGTGACGGGGTGTTAGCCCTAGACACAAATTAAACATCACCATAGAGTACTTAGAAGAAATTAACATGGGAAGTGATTTGAAAATCCACTTCCTTTTTATTTCATTTTTATAATTAATAGGAAATGAATAAGTGAAAAGATCAAAAAAAGAACAGGAAGAGGAGAAAATAATGAAATTATTACAACAACTCAAAGCTTTATAGATATTATATTTGAATGGAATGAATACAGTGGTAGATTTTTTTTACTAGTGACAACTAAAATTCTTTTTTAATTTAATTTGATTAAAAATTTTTTTATTCTCTTTACATACCAACCACAGAGTCCCCTCTCATTCCTCCTCTTGCTCCCCAACCCCTGCCTTCTCCCCCTCAACCCACCCCTCGTTCCCTCCTCCAAAAGGGTAAGTTCTCCCCTGAGGGGACAGCAAAGCCTGGTACATTCAATTGAGTCAGGACCAAGCCCCTCCCCACTGCATCAAGGGTGAGCAAGGTGTCCGAAAATAGGTAATGGGATCCAGAAAGCCAGCTTATGCACCAGGGATAGATCCTGATCCCACTGCCAGTGGCCCCTCAAACAGATCCAGCTACACAGCTATCTCCTGTATGCAGAGGGTCTAGTCTGGTCCCTGATAAGTTTTAGGCTTCCCGAAGGCCTCTCTGCCATGGCAACAAACCGGATCAGACCAAAACAGGAAAAGCCCAGGTTTAGTGGGTAAAGCGCTCTAGCAGGTGATTTCCCCAGCCTCGCAGAGAGGAGAAGGGGACGCTAGACCAGTGTCGGTTTTCAGGGATACAGCCTATATACCCTGTGGGAGTGGTCTTGAGCCTCTCTGGGGGAGGAGCTGTGTTTGACAGGCTTTGAAGGGATGGGTTTAGGGAAAGAAATGGGGAGGGAAATTGAGGTGGATCTTCCACCAGACTCTTTCCAAACAGTCCCATGCAGGCAGGTTCCACAGCTGTAGGTCTAAAGTTTGTGAGTTCCTATGAGCTTGGTTCAGTTGTCTCTGTAGATTTTCCCATCATGATCTTGATAGAGGAAGACATTATAGGGTAAGGGAGAAATCTGGGAAATTCCCAGGAATCCACAAGGACAACCCAAGATTAGACTACTAGTAATAGTGGTGAGAGTGCCTAAACTGGCCTACCTTGGTAATTAGATTACTCTAACTGTCATCATAGAGCCTTCATCCAGTAACTGATGGAAGTAGATGCAGAGATCCACAGCCAAGCATCAGGCAGAGCTCCAGGTGTCCAGTCAAAGAGAGGGAAGAGGGATTCTATGAGCAGAGGTAGATCTTTAAGCATTTTCCTTTTTTAAAAATCATTATTTTTAAATTTTGTAGTGGAAAACTCTTAGGTAAGCCAATATACTTTGTGTTTTAAGACAAAGAAGTCACAATTTAAAATTTATTCTGTATGTTAGAAATGCTATAGCTAATTATCTAGATTAATATGACTTTTTTCTTGTTGCTATGTGAAGGCAGATGGGAAGGTCCTAGGCTAATGGAAGCCTGCTTACTCTTGAGTTACATACATATATCAAGTAGTTTTGCTGTGAGAAATGAATCAGAATTAGCACACCTTGGTATGTATAATACCAAAAGGAACAAAATAGGTTCCTAAGTAGGTAAAAGACACTCCACACCTAGAAAAGTCAACCTTGTTTCCTTTTTATAGTTCAAGATAGTATCTAATTATGTGGCTCTATCAGTAGAAGACTGTTGGTGTTTGATCAAGGGATTATTCTGTTGTTTTGTTTAAAAAATGCTTTGTTTAACTTGGTTTCTACAATCGCTCCTTGAATTGTCCTGATGTTTGAAGAAACTGGCACTTATAGGAAAATAACTGCCAGTGATTACATGATTGGTCAGGGAAGCCAAGAGATGAATCACACACGATGTATGTATGCATGCACTTGTAAATAAACCATCAGGGAGACCTATGCAACCTGGAAGAGGATTAGTGTGAAGTTCCTGCTCAAATGCCAGGAAAGGAGGGGAGTTATGGGAAGCTGATAAGACACATACTTTATTCACTCTAGACCAGTGGTTCTCAACCCCCCTAATTCTGCAACCCTTTAATTAAGTTCCTCATGTTGTGGTGACCACAGCCATAAAATTATTTTGTTGCTACTTCAGACCTGTACGTTTTCTACTGTTATGAATTGTAATGTAAATATCTGATATGCAGGATATCTCATATGTGACCCTAAAGGGGTCAAGACCCATAGGTTGAGACCTGCTGCTCTAGACAAAGACTGCTAGGTAGACAGCTGTCCCAAAGCACCTAGGCACACAAGGATCACCAACAGGCAGGCACAGGCACACTTGAAGACTGGCACAGTCAGCAAGGAGGCAGGCACAAAGACCTACATTCAGACACACATAGGCAGGCTGGCAAGGCAGGGGCTTAGGCCAAGCCACTGATATGAAGGTCATATTCACATAGAATCACACAAAAGTGGCACTCTGCCAAAAATAGTTAACAGATTATATCATTGTTTTCTTTCAGGTACGTGGACATCCCATGTCAGCCATTTTGTTCTGACTCAAAGTCTCCCATCAATGTTCATTGTCAGTCATGTTTTAGCTGACTCATATGAGGTATCCATATCAGCATCATGTTGTCTTATGACCTTCTGTTTCCAACAAAGACAGGCTTCAAAAAGAGTGAGGATTCATGTAAGGATTCTATGCAGGTAAACTAGATTGGCTATCTACCATGATGAATTATGAAGATCGAAATAACACAAGAGGCTCCGTGTCACACTATGGGAATAATTTTCAGTGCTAGGAGCCAGTACATTTTTCCAGTTGGCTTTCTCATAATTATAATTTCAGATAGTTCCCTACCCAGGCAGGTGAGAGTTTTTCCCAGTATTTTGTTTTATATATTTTTAAATAAAATATAATATAATAAAGTAAAACATAAGATAAAGCAAAAACTAACAAATCAGAATTAGACAAAACAAAAGGAAAAGAGACCAAGAGAAGGCAAAAGAATCAGATTCACTTGTTCATACACTCAGAAATCCCACAAAAAAAAGCACTAAACTGGAAGCCATAATATATACACGGACGACCTGGTGCAGACCCATGCAGGCCCTGTGCATGGTACCTCAGTCTCTGCAAGTTCGTATGAGTTTTAATCATTTTGATTTAGAGGGTCTTGTTTTCTTGGTGTCCTCCATCACCTGTGGCTCTTACACTCTTTCTGCCTCCTCTACTGCAGGCTTCCCTGAGCTCATTTACCTGTAAATTTCATTTTTTAAATGGCTGGGTATTTATTACATAATATTCCGTATGTAAATGTACCATATTTTCTTTATTCACTCATCTGTTGAGGGACATCTAGTCTTTTTCCAATTTCTGGCTATTATGAATGAAAAGAGCAGCAATGACTATGACTGAGCAAATGTCTCTCTGCTAGGATGAAGCGTCCTTTGGGTATATGCCGAAGAGCAGCATAGCTGGATCTTGAGGTAGATTGATTACTATCTTCCTGAGGAACCACTACACTGATTTCCCTAGTGGCTGTACAGCTCTGGACTCCCACCATACGTGGATGAGTGTTCTCTTTGCTCCACATCCTCACCAACATGAGCTGTCACTTGTTTTATTGATCTTGGCTATCCTGATAGGAATAAGATGAAATCTCATAGTTTGGATTTACATTTCCCTGTTGTCTAAGGATGTTGAACATTTCTTCAAGTGTTTTTCAGCCATTTGAGTTTCCTCTTTCGAGAATTCTCTGTTTAGATCTGTACCCCATTTTTAAATTAGGTTATTTGTTTTCTCAATATCTAGTTTCTTGAGTGCTTTATATATTTTGCATATTAGTGCTCTATCAGATGTGGAGTTTGTAAAGAACGTTTCCCATTCTGTAGGCTGCCGTTTTGTCCGAATGATGGTGTCCTTGCTGTGCAGAAGCCTCTCAATTTCATGAGGTCCCATTTATTATTTGTTCATCTTAGTGTCCATTGTTAACTGTTCTGTTCAGAAAGTTTTCTTCTGTGCCAATGAATTCAAGGCTATTCCACACTTTCTCTGTCAGCTTCAGTGTATCTGGTTTTATGTTGAGATTGTTAATCCATTTGTAGTTGAGTTTTGTCAGGGTGATAAGTCTCACTATAGATGGTTATGAGCCACCATGTGGTTGCTGGGAATTGAACTCAGGACCTCTGGAAGAGCAATCAGTGCTCTTAACCTCTGAGTCATCTCACCAGCCGCTGGCAACCGAACTCTTATATTTTTGGTTGTGAGTCTAGCCTCAGAAGCTTCCAGTCTGAGGAAACAGGATCAGCTGAGGAATTGGCAAGGTGAGGTGGCTGTGGCTTGTTGTGCTTCTCTGATCTTCCAGCATTCACCCCAATACCTGGCTCCAGGTTTGATTTTATTAATAAGACCATTTAACAATTCATGCTACAGATAAGTATGGATCTATTTGGATTCTTGTACATGCAGCCACCCAGTCTGACCAGTACCATTTGTTAAAGGTGCTTTCTTTATTCCAGTGTATTTTTCTGGCTTCTTTATCAAAACTCAGGTATCCATAGTGTGTAGATTTATGTCTGGGTCTTCAATCCAGTTCTATTGATCAATGTGTCATTTTTTGTGGCAATACTATACTGGTTTTAATTACCATAGTTCTATAGTGCAACTTGGAATTGAGGATAGTGATACACACAGTAATTCTTTTATTATTATTCAAAATTGTTTTTAGCAATCCTTTGTGTGTGTGTGTGTGTGTGTGTTTCCATATGAAGATGAAGATTGTTCTTTCAAGATCTGTGAAGAGCTGTGTTGGAATTTTGATGGGAAGTGAATTAAATCTGTAGATTGTTTTTGGTAAGATGGCCGTTTTTACTATATTAATCCTACTGATCCATGAGCATGGAAGATCTTCTGTCTTATGATATCTTCTTCAATATCTTAAAGTTTTTATCATACAAATATTTCACTTGTTAAGCAAAACTTCAAGACATTTTATATTATTTGAGGTTATTGTAAACTGTAACATGAATTTCTAAATTGTCTTATTAAATAAAAAACCTGGGGCCAGGTATTGGGGTGAATGCTGAAAGATCAGAGAAGCAGAACAAACCACATCTAACCTCACTTTGCCAACTTCTCAGCTGATCCTGTTTCCTCAAACTGGAAGTTTCTGTGTCCTCATCTGAATGGATCTCAGCTGAACTGCTTAAAAGCCTAAAAGCTTAAAAGGCCTCTAATTCCTGGCCTTCATGCATTATATACCTTCCTGCTTCCTGCCATCACTTCCTGGGATTAAAGGCATGTGTCTTTCCTAAGCAGGACATGAGATCTCAAGTGCTGGAATTAAAGGTGTGTGTCACCATGCTTGGCTGTCTCCAGTGTGGCCTTGAACTCACAGAGATCTGAATGGATCTCTGCCTCTGGAATGCTAGGATTAAAGGCATGTGCTTCCACTGTCTAACCTCTATATTTAATATAGTGGCTGTTCTCCGACCCTCAGATAAGTTTATTGGGGTGCACAATATATCAACCACATTTCCCCTTTTTTTGTTCAAAATAAAAAAGTTATAGCTAATATAAGAAAAAGTATATATAATATATACAGTCAAGAATTACATTAAAAATGTCTAGTCCATTAACATTTGACAGATTCAGACAAAAACTCCATTACATATATATATATATATATATATATATATATGCAGCCATCCAGTCTGACCAGTACCATTTGTTAAAGATGCTTTCTTTATTCCAGTGTATTTTTCTGGCTTCTTTATCAAAACTCAGGTATCCATAGTGTGTAGATTTATGTATATATATACACATACACAATGTCCAGTACCAACCATAGAGGCCTGGAGTTCTGTACAGACAGACAGAAATTGACAGAGCTGTGTAGGAAGAGGAAGTGAGGTAGCTGGTCTAAGAAAGCCAATGAGAGGGCAGAACAGCAAAGCAATAAAGGCATGGGTAGACAGGGAGTAATTCGCATTTGGAAGCTGTCAAGTTGGTGAGGTGAGGTTGGCTGTGGCTTTCCCTGTTTCCCTGATCTCTCTCTAAGGCTTTCACCCTTATATTTGGCTTTGTGTTTGTTATTTAATAAGACCATTTAGAAATTTATCTACAGTAAAAGGTGTTGTTTTCTTGATTTCTTTCTCAGTTCATTTGTCATTGTGTTGATATGGGAAGAGCTGAAACCAAAGAATTCTGGGTTGAATCATGTCTCCAAACTTTGCAATTACCTACTACACATTTCTATGTGTATAACACATTGTCAGGGAAGACTCTCTTGAATATTTTATTTCAAAAATTCTAAACTGTGATTAATTACAATAAATACAACATTATTTTATGCACCATTTAAAATGGTGCCTGTTTAATTGGGGCATATTAATTTTAAGGACCATGCCAAACGTTAAACTGTGGACAAGCTAGGTATGGTGACTTACAGCTATAATCCCAGCACTCAAGATACAGGAACAGGTTGATTGCTCTGAGTTTGAGGCCAGCCTGGGCTACAGAGTGATCCAGGACAGTCTGAGATTACAGTATAAGACCCTGTCTCAAATAAAGAAAAGAGAAAGAAGAAAAAGAAGGAAAGAAAAAAATGGACAAAGAAAAGAAGGGAGTGAGTGAGGGAGGGATACCTACTCCTCAAAACAACAACAAAAGCAAAACAACAACAACGTATTTGACATTCAAGGAATAAAGGAATTTTCCAGCTGGACTTCAGAACAGTCTTTTGAGCAGCTGACAAGGCGTGCTCTAGGTCATAGACACTTGAAATTTCCTCGTCTGTATGAGTAACTGTGGAATCTAGAAAGACCATGGCAGTCTTCAATAAAAAATACTGGAGCAATTAAATTAAATTAAACTCTAGAAGGAAGAATAATCTTACACTGTCTCTGTTGAGACAGACAATTTGAAGAAGATATAAACAAGAAAAACTGAGGTTTACTGACGTGCACATTTTATATGTGCCTGGGAGAAATCAAGGGAATGAGTTGTTCCAAAGAGGCATCTTTGCAGTCCAGCTTTACAGCACCATCAAAAAGGAATAGTAAGTTTTTAGAAGTAAGGACAAAGAGAAAGACCTAGAAACTCAGAGTGGGAGAAGGTAATAGGATACATGTTACATGGAAGGGAAGAGAAGGGAAGGGGAGGGGAGGGGAGGGAAGGGAAACTTTTTAGAAGAGTCAAAAATGGACAAGGTGCAAACGAAAGGGGAAGTCCGTGGAGAAGGGGATGAACAAGAACAAGAAATATGCCACAATGAAACCTATTTTCTGTAAGAGTTGATACAGAAACAGACTTGTCTCATGGGGGTTAAGAGAGTTTATTCTGGAGCCAAAGATGGATGAACATGGCCCTGGAACATAGACCTAGGTTACTCTCGAATCCATGCTCCAACATGGTGGTTTTGTAAGGTTTTATAGTAACAGAGAAAAGAAAGTCATAAATCAAGATTCTTTTAAAATACATTGGTGGAAAGATCAGGTGGGCAGGTGACAACAAAACTGGGAATTCTGTTATAGGCCTCTGACATCATCTGACGACAGTCTTAGTGCTTGAACTGATGGAAGCTGGGAGGTCTGTTTACACATTCCAAAAGGACCTTACTTGATCGTCTCAAGGTTGTCAGGTCTAATATAAACATTGGCAATAGATGGCTATTATGGGGGTTAAAGATAGATAGCCCCAGATTACTTGGCTCCCAACCTGTAACACTCTAGCTCTCCACAATGACAGGGTATCTAGTCAGTGAGCCTTATAGAATCTTTAACACACGTGAGGCTTCCCACCCAGAACTTCAGTTCACGTATGCTGACTTATAGAACAAACAAGACAACTACCACCACAAACAACAAAATACCTTTCTTTTTTAAAAGTGAGCTAGAAAAATTTGTGAGTGTGGATTCCTCTAGCACTCTCTCCTACGAGTCTAAAATTGTCTTCAGTGGTTAGCCTTGGTTCTTGTCTGTTTTTTTTCTCTCTTCCTGGTTTTCATTCCTTCCCACCATCTCATGGAAGATGTTCTTCCTTGTAGGGAGGAGGAGCAGGGTGGTTTTAGAATTTGGGAGGCAGAGACAGGAGAATCACTGCCATTACGAGTTCTCAGGCAGATTGGGCTACATAGTGAGTTCCAGGCCAACTTAGGTCATAATGTGATTCCAATCCAGATGGGCCTACTAAGTGGGACATTATTTAAAAAACTCAGACAAACAAAAAGAAATCTATATTAAAGGTGGAAGGGAACATAAATAAGAGTGTTTCCTACCTCTGCAGACTCCTGTGGATCCTGAGACAGGAACGTTACTGAGAAACAGTCCTTCTTCTCCATACATGGGCTGTAAAAGCATCATTGAAGGATAAGGAAACACGTGCAACTAGACAGTTCCTACTGTTCCCTGTGAAGCTTGTCTGCATCTGGAATCAGGGGTGAGGAGTGGGGTTGGTGCTTAGCCCACGGGACCCGAGGGGCAGTGACAAAGCATGCAACGCCATTAACTGTTGTCACAGCTTTTAGGCACAGCTGGGATGTACAGGAAACAGTGTCCCTGGAAGACTGGAAATACTCGCAGGTTCTCAGAGAGAATGAAAGTCAAGGAACTTCAAAGAACCAAGTTCCCTCTACTCAAGGAGTTTAGCGGTTTCTCCCCTCTTAGGCCAGTGGTTGTGGCTTTCCAGTGGGTCCTATCTAAGCCTTGTGACATAGGGCCATGCTTCAGGTACAGTTACTCCATTCACCTCACCAAACTACCACCACTTCCAAGGCCACCAGTCTCTCTGCCCTGCCCAGTCACAGAGAGGACTCTATCGTAGCAGGCATCACCTTCATGTTGGTATTTAAGGGCCTAGTTGTCTCTACTGTTGTCCTAATGCTTTCATGGGTTTCTAAGGATGATGATGGAGCTGCCTGTGTCTCAGCTTGAGGTGGTGATATGAGAGGGGAGTTGCTACTCTGATCTAATTGATAGAGGTTAGGAATGTTGCTTCCCGCAGTGAGCTCCACATGCAAAGAATTATTTGGTTGAAAATGTCACCAAGGAGGAGGCTGAGAAACCTGTGAAATCAGCAAAACCTTTACAATTCCATTATAATCTCACCTCTAATTTGCCATATATTCTTAGTGTATAGAATTGCAGCTCTTGCCTTGGGAATGTAACAGTAAAAAGAATCAGAGTGTGAACCTGTTCTGGATACTTGCCATGTATCCGGTCCAACCACATTCAGAGCATGTGCAATATAGCATCGCATGCAATATTGCACGTCAAAACACTGCTAGCTCATTTTATGTTCAAATCCCCAAATGCATGTGCACTGTTATATGTAAATCATCAACAATTGATTTAGTAAGTGCAGGAAAGTGTAAACTCCTGCCAGCTTCTGTTCCTAACTTTCATCGGGAGCCTGTTCTATGCTTAT
>CABHPH010120188.1:0-29856 GCA_902168325.1 Peromyscus nudipes
AACAACTTGGAAATAATAACAATAGGATATTTCTGAAGAGTTCTCACGTTCTCTCCCTGTCTTCTCAGCTGCGTCTGTCTGGGGTTGATGCCTCTTCTTCACTCACCTTGGCTCCTCCTCATTCAGAAATACTGTTCTTAGTTGAGCAAAATTATGACCTGGACAAAACTAGAAAGATTATGGGCATATATCCTTACGAATATGAGTTATAATAGTTATAATACCACTAGGGTGGAGATATGTAGATCTACAGATACATTACCGTGTGGGAGTGACCTTTTTGGTATCCCCACAGGGGTCATTGATCCTGTTCAGTCACTCTTGGTGGTAGCATGTCATGAATTCCTGAGCATCCTGCATCCAGTGGTACTGCACAAAGTGCTGCCACGGTGAGCTCGATTTTTTTTTTCTGTGAGCTTATAAGTTTGAACATTGACACAGAGAGCTGGAGAGAGGGGACAAGCATAATACAGTGAGTCTCTGTGCTGCAGCAGTCCTACGAAAGCGTGCTTGGTGAGAAGATGGGCGAGAAGAGAAACCTTGACATGAAAACAAACAAAAAAAAAAAAAAACAGAAAAAAAAAGCCTGAATTCGTGAAACATCACTTGCCCGTGGTTCTGTGATAACTGGTTCTGGAAATATGGTTCAGATGCCCTGCATACTACAAGTACAACTTACCACACACTTTTATCAGACTAGACATTTCAGACATGGTAAACTAAAAACTGCACCAATAAGCTGTAACTAATTAAAATATTTTAACTGATTGATGTGCCTTCTTTGGATCACGCTTTAAAGAACTGCTGACCGTGGGGGAAGTAGATAGAATTAGAAGATTTCAAAAGCAGAAGACGATGAACTCAGACTGCTTCTAACATACTCAAGTCCCTATGAATCAGCTGTCTGTTTATAACTTCAGCCTGAAAGATTAAATAATTCATATGCTTACAAATATCTTCCATCCTTTTTTTAGGACACACATGAGTTTGATCTCCTCAGAATAAAGTCAGAGCTCGGTAAGTTTGGTTGGGAGGTTGTTTTCCGTAACACTGCACCTTCATGAACTGTCCTATAATGACACCTGTGTCCTGTCGCAGTGACTGGGGAGCTGCAATCACGTCCATCTCTGTGCAGACACTCTCACGAGAACTCACTAAAGCAGTGACTCTCAGCCGTCTCAAATTCTAATCTTCAGAGATTTCTTTTTAATTTCACGTCCTTTCCTCTGCTCTTCTACATATATGAGTGCTTTAACAAAATGCAAGAAGAGGCTAGCAGAAAGAACACAAGTTCATAGGGGCTTGGGTCTTCTTCTTATAATTTATTTATTTGTTTCGCTTCTGAGACAGGCTTCGTTCACTATGCAGCTCTGGCTGGCCTGGAACCTGCCATGTAAATCAGGTTGGCCTCAAACACACAGAGATCTGGCTGCCTCTGCCCTCTGAGTCCTAAGATCAAAAGTGTGCACTACCATACCCAGATAAGAGCTCAGATTCTTAAAGTCAGACTACAGTAGTGTTCTGACTCCTGCACTTATAGTGTGTGTGACCCTAGCGCAGAAAATAGTGAACTGTGTGTACAAAAATACACGCAGCAGTGCTTGTCAGAATAGCTACTGTTAGTCATTACAGATGTGAACAGTCATATTGCTCTCAGGGTGACTGCCATGGAAGGATTAGATGTTGAGACATAAATTACTAGTTTCCTACTGGGTCTAAGATATTGAAAAGCTCACGTCCCTTCCAGCACACTGGCTACTTTGATGAGCTCCTGGGCATGTGCCTTTGCTTTGCTGCTATTGTAGACATATATGTAACATGTATGTTGCACACACCATTGGTTTACTAGTCAAAACAACCACCCACCTGGTATCAGACCATGGCTCCACCACTTCCCAGCTGCAAAATCTTGAACAGTTTCCTAATGAGTAACGTTGATGCAGTGAGTCCACCATGTGATGATAGCTTGGGTGTTTGAATGTATTAAGACATGAAGAGTGGTTAGCATAGACCACAGCATATAAGCCCTATATTGGGACCCATTATTGTATTATAATTGTTCCATCTTTTCAGGTTGGTTAATGAGGATAAGTGTCTCCTGTAAGAAATTATGACAAAAAAATTTTAATGTTTTCTACATAAAAATGGTAAATATTGTCAAATGTATAGTAGAACTTAAGGCATCACATGATATCCCATGAATATTTAAGCTTTTACGTATCAGTTTAAAATAAATGTAGTTTTTTTTTGAAGGAACTAAGCTGATGACAGGAAATAATGCTGACGGTTGTCTAATGGTTTTCAGGATTAAATTTCTATCAACAAGTGAAGCTGGTCAATTTCATTCGAAGGCAAGTTCACCAGGGCAGATGCTACGGTTGCCATATGAAGTTCAAATCCAAAACAGACTTAAGGGCTCACATGGAAGAAGCTAAGCACACCTCACTGCTTCCTGACAGAAAGACGTGGGATCAACTGGAGTAAGTCTCTGAGGTGGACGTGGACCCTGTGTCCTGTCCTCCTTACTGTGTCCCTTTATTCAAGGTCTTTAAACTTAGAAACACATCTGAAGCCAACTGTAAGTTAGCAGTTTATAAAGTTCATGTAACTTATAAAAACATGAAACCAGTATTTTGAAATCTGAGTTGGGTAGTTGTGTATAACTATACTTCAATATAGAAGTAGATACAGACTTTTTAATTATATTTTATTAACAAAATATTCCAAGCATCCTTCCCTATCTGATGCCCATCTGTCCATCTTTTTAATGGCTGCCAGATGTCCCTTTGAATAGTATGTCCTAACTTGTTAGGTCATTTCTTACCTTTTTCTATTATAAGTAGTGATACAATAAATAGCTGTATGCCTATATTTGTATACTTATCTAATTATATCATATCAATGAAAATTACTTTGTCAATGACATGCACATCATGGAACTCCTGGTGTACATTCTCCATATTAGCACTTTAAAAACATTAAGCCTTTGTTCTCTGATATGAACCTATTGAAATGAGTGCTGTCAAATTTCCCAAGTATCATTTGCCAATCTGATCCTTCTATGATGGTTCTCACATCATTCTTGTTAATGTCAGTTGAGGGAGTGGGATACTAGCTGCCTAAACATTTCACCATCCTCAGAGAATATTAAACTAGGCCTCCACAGAACTCTAACAAGATCACTCTAGCTTTGCTTGTTTGGAAAACCTCCAATTTATGAGGACCAAAGTCAGCCATCTATTGAACTGGTGCACTATTCTTGGTTCTTATACAGATTAGAGATGAAGGAGCTAGTAATCATTATGCTTTTGTGGGGTATTTGAAATTTTACTTTTGAAAAAAATAGCCATTTTGAGCTTAGTCAATGTTTGGGAAGGACCAGGACTTTGAGTAAATGAATGGGGTGCTGTATTTAGCTGTCACAGAGCTGCCCAGTACTGGACAGGTTGCCTGTACTGATGGTGTTCCTTATCATGAGAGATTCTGAGCTGAGTGACCCGCTAGCAGGCTCATGTCAGACAGGAAGGGGCGGGGGAGAGCATCAGGGATGTCTCCCAGCACAGCCTTTACAGCTGTGAAAGTGTCAGTAAGGGGACGTGGCTAAGCTGGTGGTGTATGCACTCAGCTGCGTGGACTCTTCCTGGGAACTTCACTCATTTGTTATTCGGTGTCTCTGGTTGCTTTCAGGTATTACTTTCCCACCTATGAGAATGACACCCTCCTGTGCACACTGTCCGACAGTGACAGTGACCTAGCGGCTCAAGAGCACCATGAGAACGTCCCTGTCGTCAGTGAAGACACATCCAAACTGTGCGCTTTGAAACGAAGCAGTGTTTTGAACCAATTGCTGCTCCAGGAATGTTTAGAAAACTAGGAAAGAAGAGCTCAGATCTGGCTTTTCATTGATGAAATCGTGCTTGCTCTTAAGGAAGCTTTTTTCAAGAAATGAAGGAAAATAAAATGTGGCATTTTTATATTTAGACTGGGAAATTTTATTATGGTTATCTTAAATGATTTTATTTCATAAACTCATGGTTATCTACAGTAAGGAAAACATGAAACTCACAAATAAACCTTCAAATGTATAAACCTGATTTGAACCACAGGCCTCTGTCACCTAACAAGTCACACATTTCATTGTGATTTCTGTACTAAATTGGTAACCTATGGATATAATGATTCAAAGACAACCCACAGAAGCAAAGAAAGATGATCAAAGATATGGATAATGTACAAATTAGACTATTTAAGAATAATCAAAATTGATGGAACTACAGTGTTACTGTTTTCCTGGCCCCATAGAAATGGACACAGTGTAATTAAGCTCACTCTTTACCCAAAATGTATATGTACTTATGGATGTATATCCCTACTATATATTATAATAGCAATAGTAACAAAGATAAGTGCTATTGTCTAGGAATATAGTTGCATGGCATTACAGCACCTAGTAAAGTTAAAAGGAACTTTTCATTTTTAATTTTCCCAAGTGGTTTCAAAAATGTCTTCTCATAATAGTACCAGCTGTGAGGCAAATAATATGGCCTCTACTAAGATGCACTCAAGAAAACAAAAATCACTTTTGTGGATTTCTGCCAGAAATGAATAGCCTAGATAACCTAGATAAAATAAAGAAACACCAGTCAAACCTAAGTTAAGTGATAGTCTGCAAAATAATTGGTCTTTGCTCTTATAAAAATGCCAAGGTCATAAAGAACAAAAGCTAAAATGCTATTCCACATTAAGGAGGGTTAACGATAGGGTGGTGGATGGATGGGATGCAGGAACAGGAAATAAGTGTCTGACTTTCCATGAAAGGAAACCATTGGAAATACTTGACAGGTGCTGCAAACAGTACAGTATTTGCTTTAGTTACTTTTCTTGCTGGGACCGAAAGCCTGACCAAGAGCACCCTAAGGAAAAGAGAACTTGTCTGGGTGCCCGTCTGAGCCCATGCGGCAGGAAGTGGCTGGCTGTGTTGCAGCTGGAGAGGAATGCCTTCTCCTTTTCCTTTAATCTGGGACGCCAGCCCATGCAGTAGCGTCACACACCACTTAGAGTGGGTTCTCCTACCTCAATCAAATCTAAAACCCCCTCACAGGTACCAAGAGTTTTGTCTCCTAAGGACTCTAGATCTAGCAAGTTGACAGTATTAACCATCACAACATTGCTATTAATTTACAGATTTTATGATTGTGCTATCATGTTTGATTAGGAGATCCTCCTAAAATATTTAAGGATGAAGAAACAATTTGTTTGCATCTTATGCTCAGAAAATTTACTTGTGTGTAGAAAGAGAATGATAAAATACATGTGTGCAGGACATTACAATGTGAAGAATTTATGGAAATTCTTGGTACTGTGTCAACTCCTCTAAGTCTGAAATTAAAAGGTTTTAAAATAGCATTTTACATTAGGTTTGCTTAATCGGGCCCCAGGTGAAACCAATAAATTGCATTTGGTTGCTGTGATTCCTCCAGATCCCTTAAGGGTCTTATATTCCACAGCAATTCACATTTCCTCGGGGGAGAAGAGGGGGGGGGTGTGGAAGTACATGTGTAGGCTACAGCTAAAGCCTGAGGGTATCATCCCTCATGGGACCAGGGACTCACCAATTCTTCTCAGCTGATGGCTAGCAAGCCTCAGGAATCCTCCTGTGTCCAACTCCACATGGGTGGGATTACAAACATGTGCCACCCTGCCTGGCTGGCTCTTTGTGTGGGTCATGGGGGTAAACTCAGATCCTTACACATGCATAGCAAGTGCATCACCAGCCGAGCTATCTTCCTAGCCCTACATTGCCTCTGTTTAAATGCCACTGTTTATTAAACTGGACCCTTTGCCTCACTCTCTGAATGGAGTCACTTTAAGCTGTAGGATTTAACATGTTCTGTCACTCATTTGTCCTACTAATTGTTAGATCTGTCATAAAATCTGGATCCAAAAAGGTTTTGCAAGACTACTTAATAGGAAGTATTGAGTGCCTCCTACTGATTTACATCAGGCACATAATATCTGGTGTGCCATTAGTAGAGAAGTCAAAGTTGTTCAGTGATAATGTGATCAATGTACCCGCTCAGGAGGTTGAGACCAGCCTGGACACATAGTGAGACCACATTCCACTCCTCCCTCATCAAAAAAAAAAAAAAAAAAAAAAAAAGTCTGATACATCATACAGTTCCCCTTCCCCTTCTACTTTTCATCTATCCTTTGTAATATCCTTAGTAATTTTTGCTAAATATGTTCTTTAGAGGTAATGCAGAAGTTTTCTAATTCTGTTCTTTTCTTTATTATTGAGACCCATACATACCATGTATGCTATACGACACTGGGTTCTGAGGTACGAGGCTTCCCTGGTTAATGCCAGCCTGCGTGGTAATATGTTGTCTGGATTTATAATCACATCTGCTCTGACTATATCTTTAGATGTCCACACATCAAGCTCTGCAGATAGATACCCATGTAGGCTTTCATTGAGAACTGAGCAAATCAAGAATAATTTGTAGACTACAGCTAAAGCCTGAGGGTATCATCCCTCAGTGAGACCAGGGACTCACCAGTTCTCAGCTGATGGCTAGCAAGCCTCAGGGATTCTCCTGTGTCCACCTCCTCATGGATGGGATTACAAACATGTGCTACCCTGCCTGGCTGGTTCTTTGTGTGGGTCATGGGGGTAAACTCAGATCCTTACACATACATAGCAGGTACATAATAAAGGTACCCTTACTATGAAATGCCTAAGTAAAAGACAAGTTAAACTGTTCTAAAACAAAGGTTAAAAAGACAAGTGTGATTGCCGGGCGGTGGTGGCGCACACCTTTAATCCCAGCACTTGGGAGGCAGAGGCAGGCGGATCTCTGTGAGTTCAAGGCCAACCTGGGCTACCAAGTGAGTTCCAGGAAAGGCGCAAAGCTACACAGAGAAGCCCTGTCTCGAAAAACCAAAAAAAAAAAAAAAAAAAAAAAAAAAGACAAGTGTTCTCCTGATGCTAGAACTTTGTCTCTAGCAAACAGATTTGTTGGGGAAATCAAAGTGCCTGGAGTGTTCTCTAGATTGTTCTTTGGCTTAGAACAGGAGCAAATGGATGTAAGTTTAAAAACTGAACCAAGAATAGCAAGCTTAAGAAGGAGAAAGCTTTGGGAGGGAGGAAAGTGATGCCTTGGAAATCCAATCAGGTGTGAGAGGGAAAGGGAAACTTCAGGAGAGCCGGCAGCTGAACGGGGAAGGCGTGCTTGGGGTTGAAGTCAGAAGACATTACTTGGGGGTAAATGGGCCTATTTAAGGATCAAAGGAGTAACTTAGACCCAATCAAATCTAATCATAGAAGCAAAGTCCCAGAAAATCACAGTGACTCTGAGGGACCAAGAATGCAGGCAAATACTGGCCAAGGCCTCTCGGAGCTGCAAAGACTCCTCGCCAAGTACTTGGAGAACTTTGTGGAAAAGGACAGACGGCTGGGTGTTGGAGGCACACCTACAGTCCCAGCACGTGGGAGGCTGAGGTAGGAGGATCACAAATTCAAGGAGAGCCTGGAGAAGTGGGATAAGTAAAACTCAAAAGCCAGAGACACTGAAGAGATGGTTCCGCAGTTAAGAATACTTGCTGCTCTTGGGAAAGACCCAAATTATGTCCCCAGCACAGAGTTGGCAGGTGTCACTCCAATTAAAGATAGAGACATGAGTGCTGCTGTGTCCATTGGAAACATACCTGAGAAAGTTCCGGAATTAAGACTCAAAATGAAGACAACAAGAAAGGTAACAAATAACAAAAAGAAGCCAGGCAGGACAGTGGTGAAAACTGATCCTAGACTGGAACACACAGAGGGGAGACCCCATTCATGCAGGAGCGTGGGAAGGATGCACTGTTAGCAAAGCAGTGCTGTTCTGGTAGAATGACCTCTTGCTTGGAAAGATGGCTTCACCCATGTGCAGCATTGGAATTAAGGCTTAAGTCTAATGCACAGATAGCAAAGATGAAGACTGTTGCAAAGAAGACAAGAGACTCCTTTGAACGAGGAAGAGAACCCATTACTTGACATGGTTGCTTTATCTGCCCCTTTCTTATTCCTACAAGAGAGACAGATGCATTTTCTAACTGTGAACTTGGAGACCAGAAACCAGGTACCTGTGCCTTAGCACCGTTCCTTCTACTCCTGTGGGCTGCCTTTCTACAAAGAGAACACACCCTGTTCTGCACCTGCATTCAGCAAATTATAGAGTGTAGGCTTTGCCTAACATTGTAATTGTTTCCAAATCAGAGCAAATGGTAGGTCCAACATGAGGAACTTCATTTTCTATAAGCCATTTTCTCCAGTATTGTCTTAATTTGCTGGGATCGCAGGTGCAGGAGGCCAGGACAAAGGTTTTCACATGGGTGCTGTGATTCAAATTCAGGTCGTCATACTTGCATGGCAAGCATTCTTACCCATTAAGCTCTCTCTCCAGGGCTCTAAGGAGGGATTCTTAACCCCATCAAAGATAGAATTAGATAGATGAAGACTTGCTCAAAAGAAAAAAAGTACAAAAAAAAAAAGTAATACATGGGAATTTAAAATGAGACAAAAACCAAGACCTGAGAATTTTAAATGAATGGGAGAAAGCAATTTTTTAAGGGTAAAGTAGAACTTCAAACAAAAACAACATTTTTTTTAATGTAAGTGCTTTGCTGGATTTTTATACAGAATTAACAAACCAGTTCACTTTCATCAAAGGCATCAAATTTTAGCTATTGTTGCTTAAACTGCAAAAATAGGTGTCTAATATCCTAGAAGCTTAATTCAACTCTTTCAGTTGGCTTTAGATGATAGATAGCTAGAAAATTAACCATGTGCTGCAGTTGAACTTTTATGCATAATTGATATTTTGAAAAATGAAAACACGTTCAGTCCCTAATTTTGGCAATATGCAAAACTGAATGGAATGGCAAGCCTGTTAATTCAATCTAAAAACATTTCACAAAATTTATAATTTCAGAGTGGTCTAAAACTCAGGTGAAACTGTGTCCTTTGAGGAATTAGAACTAGACAGTACAAAAGAGAATTTTGAAAATAGTCCCAATTAATTTGGATGCAGAGTGAAAAGTAGATAAAACTGTCTTCATTTGAAAAAAATTAAAACATCAGACAGCTGTGTGATCACTGAAAGGAAAAGTATCCCATTTTCTAATAAACTGCCACACTGACTTCCAAAGTGGCTGTACAAGTTTACACTCCCACCAACAGTGGAGGATTGTTCCCCTTGCTCCACATCCTCTCCAACATGAGCTAACATCAATGGTTTGGGTCTTAGCCATTCCTACAGGTGTAAGATGGAATCTCAGAGTCATTTTGATTTGCATTTTCCTAATAGCTGAGGATGTTGAACATCTTCTAAAGTGTTTCTCTGCCATTTGACATTCTTCTGTTGAAAATTCTCTGTTTTCACAAAAGGACCCTCGTGTATGAGAGAGATGGGGGAAGAGGTTTGAGAATTTTTTGGACAGGAATGAAGAGGATGTTGAGACAAAGGGATACGTATGGACGACTTTAGGGGAGGACAGATAAGAAATGTGTGTGATGAATTTTTGATAAGAGAAGTTTGGAGGGACAGAATCCAAGACAGTGGAAGAGATTCAGGAGTTGAGGAAGATATTGGTGGGAATAGATTGTGAGAGGGGATCCCAAGGTTTGCTAGATTTAGAGGTGATCAGAGAGGTTACAGCAAGAGCTCATAGACAGGGAGGTCAGCTGGGAATGGTGTTACATAGAGTTTTAGAGAGGTAGGCAATAGGGGCAAAGGTCAGTCTTAGGAAGTGTTTATGTGTTTTGGAAGTAAAAGGATGGAAAGGACTTTGTACAGATCTGGGAGGCAGAGGGCTGGAGCATAATGGAGAACATGTTAAGCTTAAGGAATTGTTTTGTGGATGGGAGGAAGCAGGAGGTCCAGAAGCAGCTCGGTATAGGGAATGTATCAGGAACCCATGAGTGGAGGAAACTGGGCATGAGGGCAGAGATAAGGAGCAGAGGTGAGCAAGGTAGTTTAAAGTGAGGTGTCTGTGGTTTAGCATGGGAGAATTTAAGATAGGTGACTTAGGAGAAGACAGTTGAGCTTTGGAAGGTGAGAGCAGGTCACTTCTGGAGCTGAGGAAATCGAGAAGTGAAGTTGAAAGGACCAAGCAGATGCCATAACAGGCTGCTCAGTTTTCTCTCAGAGATCAGGCCTCAATTTCAGTTTCCTGAGACTGAGCAAGCAGTCTCTGGCAGGGTCGTGAACAAAAGACATAGATAGCCCTTGCAGTAGCTCCCTTTCTGCATGTAAAGTTCAGCCAGATGTTTACTGTATGGGGCCCCTCACCAACTTAGAGTTATGTGCATGAGTCAAGGACAGAGCCTGGACCACTGAGCCAGCCCCCACAGTCAGTATGTGCTTGGCCAGCCAGCCCCCCATGGCGGCTCAAGGACAAAGCCTGGGAAATTCAAAGGTTACATACCCTCACCCAATTAAAGGAAACCAGGATTCCTTAGTGCAGATAAGAACTTAGACCCCTTCTTCCCAGGTGGCTTTATCAGCTACAGAAACTTAAGAAAACACAGAGTCAGGATATTCAACCATCTGGCAGAGACTAAGTGGTCATAAAACATCTCAAACTTCACAGACCCCGGAGATGGGTTGTAAAACTCCTGACAGGGCAAACAGATAAGCTAAAATAAGACCAAGTCCAGGTCCAGGAAAAACTGGACCAATCAAGGATGGACCCGTACTAACCCCCTCCTCTCTAAGAAATTTGATGGGTTTTGCCTATAAAAACTAACTTCCCCAAGAAAGGACAAGCTCCTCCCGGCCTCACTGCTAAGAGTGAGTGTTTGGGATGAGCTTCCCTGACCACACGGCTTGTAAGAATAAACCTTGCTTTTGCATTCTGTACCTAAAGTCTCCGGTGGCTTCTTTGGGGACGTGATCTGGGCATAACAAAGTGATCTTGGATTAACTATCAGAGAGGGAAGAACTGCAAATGGGGAGGTTGTCTACATACTGAAGCAGGTGGGAGAGAAAAGGGAGAAACAGGCCAAGTCTATAGCGAATGTCTGGCCAAAATGGTGAGGACGGTCTCTAAATCCCTGGGGAAGGACGGTCCAGCTCAGTTCTTGGAATAGTTGAGTATCAAGGTCCATCTATGTGAATGCAAAAAGGTTAGGTGAGTGGACATCCAGGAGTACTGAGAAGAAAGCATCTTTAAGATTTAAGGCTGAAAAGTGAGTGGTGTTGTCAGAGATAATGGAGGGGGGTTAGCCTAAGGGTTAGAGACTTAAGGGAGGGGGGTTAGCCTAAGGGTTAGAGACTTAAGGGTGTAAATGAACAAGCAGTTAATGGATCAAAGGTCCTGGACTAGGTACAAGGCTCCATTAGGTGTTTTTGGATTTGGTTGACTATCTTCCAACATAGAGAAAAACTGTTTCAAAGGACTCCCAGAGAGGATTTCTGATGCAGAAGTATGAATCATCATCTAAAGACAGACCTACTATGGACTTTTGGTTGCTCAGGCCAATAAAGCCCCTTTATTGCTTAGAGCCTTTAAATAGAATCTCTAGACCATGAAGTAGATACTTTGTGGCTAATGTAAATGTCTCCCAGTGAACATGGGAAGATGGGCAAGCCTCTGAGGCTCCACAATGTCTATCTTGCCCTATTTATCTGAGTGCCCACACTTACCAAGCAACCAAGACTTCTGTTTAACAGATAAAACCTCACTCCCCCTACTTGAATGTTTTCACATGTGTCTCTGTACATTAACATCTGCTTGTCTCCCATGCATCAACTGGCCCAGTCCACTGTATATCACTATGTGAATTTGATTCCAGCCAGGGCCGTTTCAGATTCACAGCTCAGTGAAAAATAAAAAGAGGAAGGTCAGGATGTCTGCTGGAAATATTCTTAGATGCCACAAATAAATATTGCCTGTGACCCTTTCCCACTCTCCCTTCTGCGAGAAAATGATGTGGTAAATGTTAGGTGAATTTTTTTCTTTGGTAAGAATTCCAGTTGGCTCTTCTCCATGAGACAAAAGCCATGATGAGAAGACAGACTTCACTTTTCTGCATGGGACAGAGAAAAGCGAATACTGGAAACTGGCGCAGAGTGATGGGCAAGGAAAAGGGGAAGTAAGAGCAACCAGAAAGGCAGTAAAGAAACTGAAGGGAGATTCCAGGAGTGAGAGAGCACAGGCAGGTCACCACTTGAGAGGTGAAGGGGAACTTGAAGGCTTGTTGTGTGATGCCCGGGTCTCCTCCTTAAAATTTATTCAGGAAGTTACACCGAGGTTGACCTCTGGCCTCTACACACGTAGAAGAGTCAGGACCAGACGAGTCAAGCTTTAAACCTGCTGTGCTTGAGGCATGTAGCAGTTACTGTCCAGCTTCCTCCTCCTAGCTTGAGGTCTTCTGTCTTAGTTAGTGTTCTATTGCTGTGAAGAGACACATGACCGTGGCTATCATTATACAAGAAAACATTTAATTGAGGGCTTGCCTACAGTTTCAGAAGTTTAGCCCATTCTTACCATGGTAGGAAGCATGGTGGCACACAGTCAGACGTGGTACTGAAAAAGTATCTGAGAGCTCTACATCTGGATCAGCAGGCATCAGGAAGAGAGAGACTCTGAGTTTGGAACAGAATTTTGAACCCTCAAAGTCAATCCTCAGTCACTTCCTCCAACAAGACCACACTTTCTGATCCCTTTGCATAGTACCACTCCCTGGCCCCCATAGGCTTGTAGCCATATCATAACGCAAAATGCATCGAGTCCAATTTCAAATTTCCCCATGCTGTATCATAGTTTCAACACAATTTAAAGATCCAAAGTTCAAAATATCTTCAGAGACTCATGGCAATATCTTAACTGTAACTCCCTGTAATATCAAAATGAAACAGCAGATCTCATACTTTGAGCACATAAAATGACACAGAATATGCATTACCATTCCAAAAGAGAGGGAAAAGAGCATAGTGAGGAAATGCTGGAACAAAGCAAGACTGAAAACCAGCTGGGCAAACTCCAAACTTTGTAGCTCCATGTCTGGTGTCAAAGCACTTTTTAGATCTCCAAATCCCTTGTTTACTACAACATACTTCCCTCTCTTGGGCTGGTTTCATGCCCTGTTAGCAGCTTTCCTTGGCAGGTGTCCTATGACTCTGGCATCTCCAAAGAGTTGGGGGTCTCCAATGAAATCTGGGCTTCACTTTCACAGCTTCACACAATGGCCTCCCTGAGCCTCCATGCTGTGAAGAGATATCATGACCATGGCAACTCTTGTAAAAGAAAGCAATTAATTGGGACTTGCTTATGGAGGCCAGTCTCATTCAAACCACCACACCCTCATTCCCCTTGATGGCCTGAGTGTAGGTTGTTAATGGCCCACAAATACATCTGCTTCTTGAAATTTTCCTTCACTGAACAAAGCTTTGAAAGGTCATGGAAACATGGGAGAAATGGTTAGTATTGGATGGAGGTGATGGTAGAGCAGGGAACCAGAGCTTTTTTTTAATTTATTTAACACCTTAGACAAAGGTCACTGGTGACTTTGGCAGGAGTGTGTGAGGAAAGGTGAGGGCTGTTCAAGAGGCAGTGAGAATATGTAAGACCTGGGTCATGAAGTAATGCTAGGAACTACAACATGAGAACGTTGGCTAGGCAGGTAAAGTGATATAAAGCCGGGAACTCAGACTGGCAAAGTCCTCTAGTTTGAAAGGAGCTGTGAGTGTACCTAAAGAAATGGGTGGTGTCCAAGCATGGCTGCCTTAAATGGTTCATTTGGGTGCATTCACCCAGACTGTCTCTACATACACTCCTTCACGTACCAGTGGTATCAGGGTATTATCCTTTAATAGAAACTGGGCCCTCCATAGTTGCACCAGCTCACTTGTCTGCAGTGCAGTAGTGGGGGTGAGGGAAAGATGTTCTCCCCCCTCTCACCTACTTCCTCCAGCTGTCAAGGGAGCTGACCCTCCCCTTTGCCAGATGTGACACTTGGGAAAACTGGCCCTGCACCTTGTCTGGGCAGCACAGCAAACCTGACCCTGTTGATGGGGGCAGGGATGAGCTGGCCTGAGACTGTGAGCATGGGAGATCTGGTCCCACCCCTCCTCTGCCAAATGGCACCATGGGCAGGGGAGAGATGCCCCTTACCCTCTATGCCTGAGGTGAGTAGGAGAGCTGGCCCTGAGGTCATAAGAGCAGGAGAGCTGCCCCTGCTCCTCACCAGTTGCAGCACCTGGGAGAGCAGGTCCTGTACCTGGCATGGACAGCGCAGTAGAGGCAACCCTGTTGATGAAAGTATGGATGAGCCAGCCCGGAAGTTATAAGTGTGAAAGAGCTCATAAAAATGGCTGTAAGAAGGGTTTTTTCAAAGAGGTCTATAGCAGCTCAGCTACAGTGATGCCACCTTCACCCTGGGGCAAATTGTCTAGAGAGAGGCTACCAGCCACAAAAGTGCCTTGGTAGCTGAGAACTAAGTTTCAGAGACTCTTGTTTGAACTGGGTTGTTGCATTCAAGGGAACTGCAACAAATTTTTGGTTGTGGGTCTTTTATATTTGGAGCTTTTCACTTGAGATTCATTATGACTTGAACAGCTAAACAGAGACTGCAGGGCAGCTGGTAAGCCAGGCCCTGATCTTGAGCTTTCAGTGAAACATTAAGGTTGGTGTCAGAACTGGCTTTTTGAACTTTTCAGACTTAAGTCTGAAAATGGGACAATTTTGATTTCACCTACACATATATACTGTTTCATGTAGGAATGGAACTGTTTCATGTAGGAATGAAACTGTTTTGTGTAGGAATGGAATGGTTTTGTGTAGAAATGGAGAAGTTTGGGTTTTTCTACCCAGGCTCAAGATGTAGCTTCAAAAAATATAAAAAAAGGATGAGTTAATATTCTTCTGTCTCTTTAATTAAAAAAAATTTCTTTTCTCTTGAGTGGATTAATGTTAGCCTGTGTTAATGTCTCTTTGTTTTGTTAGCAGAAAATGTAAATAGTTCTATTAAGAAATTGCTTTTGGATGTTTGCTAAAGTTTATGACGTGTAAATAGTTCTATTAAGAATTTACTTTTGGGCCGGGCATTGGTGGCGCACGCCTTTAATCCCAGCACTCGGGAGGCAGAGGCAGGCAGATCTCTGTGAGTTCGAGGCCAGCCTGGGCTACCAAGTGAGCTCCAGGAAAGGTGCAAAGCTACACAGAGAAACCCTGTCTCAAAAAACCAAAAAAAAAAAAAAAGAATTTACTTTTGGATATAAGTTTATGAGCATTGTAATTGTGTATCTATTGTTAATTTTCATGCTAGAATTATGTTAACCTGTTAGTAATTGCTAAGCCCTAATTTTCTTGATGGTTCCCATCAATACCGCTGCAGTAACATTGTTTCAATCTAGTCAGACTACAAGGTATGTACATCAAGTGTCTCAAAATGTTTAAGTAATAAGAGACAAGATTCAAAGGCTAAAGATAAGAACTTATTTGAAATGTCATGCTGAATATAACTTGGTGAGTGTAGACTCTTCTATTAACAATTACTGATTTAAAAAAGGCTTGATGCAGCTAAAACTTCTATAGACATCCTAGACCTATTTAAAAAGGCCACTCTATCTTGATCATCCTCTATTCCTTTGCTAGGAGGTATAGCAACCATAAGGAGCAGGTGTATTGCTATGATTATTCCAGCTATTTGCAAGCTCTTACTGGAAAAGCTGCTTCAGAGTTGCATGGAGTTAGGCTCTGTACCTTCCCTTGCCAGAGGCTGATAGCCAAAGACAGACGGGTAAGTCCTTCTTGCCAGCTGTCAACCTAAGACAGGGCACACTTGGCAGAAAGTGTGTTTCAAAGATGGGTAAGACTGGATGGTTAAAGAAGGCAACCTAAGACAGGCACAGTCCATCTGAGGAGTCTGAGGAATCCTTTATATTATAAAGAATGGGAATCTTTGGGGGCCCACAGAGGCTCCCTAATAAGGCCTTATTCAAGGTCAGAAAGTCAGAGTTTGCTTTACCCAGCAGGGCTACATAATGGGATGACTTGGCCAAAGGCATAGTTACCTGGTGTTTTGAAGGGTCTATACCTATTGATACTTTACACCTTGACCTTGAAAGGGGGAGGTCTTTTGTTCCTTCCCTTGTAGATGTATAAAGAGTCCATCATGATGAAACTCAGAACAACTGAGTATTGACCCAGGGCCCTCCCAAAGCTATCCTGTGTCTCTGTCTTTCTCTCCATCTCGGCCTATATTTATATCTAATACTTCTTCATTCCTCACTCCTCTCCCCAGCAACTCTTTGATAGGTTGGGGCTGTACCCCCAACACTGGTCCCCCCACACTAGAGAGCTCACCCTGGGGGTAAGGACAAGGGAGAGCTAGTGGGCTGATCAATGCTGCAACTACCCAGGCCCAGAACCAGGGTTATGAGTTGGCCCACCCCCAACATCCACCCCATCTGTATCTGCTGGAGCACATGAAGAGATCAGTTCTGCAGACCCAAAGCAGCAGGATCTCCACAGCACAGGGCAATAACAGGATATCCAAGAGGAGTCCCAGTGAGGGCCCAGCATAGATAGAATAGCAGAAGCCAGAGGCCTCGAACCAGACCAATGATTCTTTGCAATGAATACTGGCAAGTAAAAATGTATGGATAAAAGTGTTCACTATGTGATTCACGACTCACTGTGTCACACTACAGCCTCCATGACAAGACTAATTTTTTTTTCTTTTTGTCTTCTTTTTTCTTTTAAATTTTATTTTATTTTATTTTTGGGTGGAGAGTATGCAAGGGCAGAGGGCAGATATGAAGGGATGGGAAAATGAATGGGATCAAGATGCATGATGTGAAAGACACAAAGAACAAATAAAAAGAAAGCTTTAAAAAAAGAAAGAAAGAGGGGCTGGAGAGATGGCTCAGAGGTTAAGAGCACTGGCTGCTCTTCCAGAGGTCCTGAGTTCAATTCCCAGCAACCACATGGTGTTTCACAACCATCTGTAATGAGATCTAGTGTCCTCTTCCGGCCTGCAGGCAGAACACTATATACATAATAAAGAAATAAATATTTTTAAAGAGAGAGAGAGAGAGAGAGAAGAAAAGAAGGAAGGAAGGGAGGGAGGGAGGGAGGGAGGGAGGGGGAGAGGGAGAGGGAGGGAGAGGGAGAGGGAGAGGGAGAGGGAGAGGGAGAGGGAGAGAGAGAGAGAGAGAAAGAAAGAAAGAGAGAGAGAAACAAACTGGCCCTCTATTCCCAGAGTATAGTCTGGGCCATTTACATTGGATTGTTGTTTTGAGTGATCCCATTGGACTCCATGCTTATGAGTACAATCCATTTTCTGAAGTGAGTTCATGAAGCTAGTTTCAACACCTTGTTAAGTTTCTTCTTTCTCTTAGTAGAGCAAATGTAGATTATGACAACCTGACATAAGAGGTTTCAGAGGAGAAAAATATTAGTAAAGGACCTAGAAAACATTCTTGTGATAGTTCTTGCTTTTTTCCTTAATTGTGTTAATATTATTTTGCAATTTTTAATTCTGTTTGTAAGCATCATACAGGAAGAATTAAATACATCTGCTAAAGTATCTGTTGCAATTTCTGCCCATCTGAATTCCCTTTTGTGTTCAGTGTTTCTATCAAATCCTGTAGTCCTAAATTTATATTTGCAGAATTTAATTGTATCAAGACAATTTAATCTTGCTTTATCGCTAACAAAGCATTCAGTGTGAGATTTTAATTGTCAGCAATCCCATTTTGGATTATTCTTTCCCCATTTCTACATTAGTCTTTCTAATAAGATTTACTGTGGCTAGCAAAAAATTCCTGAATGAAAACCCACCAATAAGGCCTCTGCAACTGAGCCTCTTGTGTCTCATTTCTAGGTGTGCCATGAAGTGGCACACTTTGTGGCAGCCGAGATGCAAACAGGTAAGCACACACTCAAGGCCAGTCCCAGGGTTCCGTTTACTTGTGAAGTTCAGAGGCACTAACGAAATTGCACTTTGTCTCTCCACATTCCTGCCCTTCAGGCAGAGAGTGCCCTGACACCCTGGCTGCTAGTCTGTCATGTAGATTTCATCTTCTCACACTCTTCTTTTCCTTATAAAGTGACAACATACGTGTTTTAAATCTCCCTTGGAAATACTGGCAATGTCAGCCATGGTGGAAAAAGGCCTTGGTCAGTGACATGCCTTCCTTTTCTAAGCATATCTTTATCACCAGGCACTAAAATAACTTGGGTTAACTTATTAAAATAAACTGCCATGCTGATGGATGCAATACTCATGGTTTATAATAAAGATGACTTCTGTAAAATTCCTTTATTTGGAGCATTTGGAGCCTTAAAAATGGCAAATTTGTATGCGTCAAACTAAGATGATTAGTTTTAAAAGAGGATAAAAAATTATGTAGCAGCATATAATAGCCATGATGAAGGTGATCTTCATGAAAGTTTAGAATTAGAAATCCTAAACTTTAGGCAGTAAATCCAACATAAAGGCCTGAAGTGACACCAGCTGGGTAATGTCAGAGAGAGGTAGGTGAGGCTGGGAGCCTGTACACCCCTCCCCAAGGGCCTCACTGCTCACTTCCAACCCATTTTCCCAAGGCAGTCCTTTCTAATACACCAGAAACTCAGGCTCTAGGCAATTTTTTTTTTTCAAGAGAAGCCAGAAACCTGCATTTTTATGTGAGATTTTCTGACTTTTCATTACTATCTGAGAACTTATTCTAGTTTGACTCCTGATATTTGTGACATGATAACATAGATTTGAAAATTCAAATAGGGAGTTAAACATGTGTTTCAGTGGGAGACTACTTACTTAATATGCAAAAGGGCCTGGATTAAACCTCCAACACCATGAGTAAATAAAATTCAAGTAGTTTTTACTGTAAACCACTATTCTCAAAGGTGAAGTGAAATTTATGCTCCAGAGGCATCTTGAAATTTTTATTTGTTTGCATTATAGTATGCATAGCACATTAGAATAATAGCATTTATATATTAAAATACAAAGAGAATAAAAAGAATTAAGAACAGATACCAAAAATATAATGAATATATGTACAGACCTCCCTCTGTATTTTTTTCCTAGGACCCTGATCTGGTTAGCTTTAAATGTAACTCAATTTCTTAATTAGGGTTTCTGTTGCTGGGAAGAAATACCATGATCAAAGAAACTTGGGAAGGAAAGGGTTTATTTGGCTTACACTGAAGGAAGTCAGTATAGGAACTCAAACAGGGCAGGAACCTGAACCAGGAACTGAGGCAGAGGTCATGGAGGAGTGCTGCTCACTGGCTTGCTTTCAATGCCCTGCTCAACCCACTTTCTTATAGAAACCAAAAACACCAGTCCATGGATGGCCCCACCCACAATGGGCTAAGCCCTCTGACATCAAATACTAATTACATCAATCACTGCAAATGACTTACAGCTGGATCTTATGGAGGCATTTTCTCAATTGAGGTTCCATCCTTTCAGATAAATCTAGTGTGTGGGTCAAGTTGACATGACTAGCCAGACACTCGACACAGCCTAAGTCACATGAGAAGAGAGTCTCAACCGAGGGATTTTCCAGATCAGACTGGCCTGTGCGCATGTCTCGGGGTCTCACTATGTAGCTCTGGCTGTCCTGGAACTCACTCTGTAGACCAGGCAGGCCTTGAATTCACAGAGATCCACCTGCCTCTGCCCCCCACGTGCTGGGATTAAAGGTGTGCGCCACTATGCCCAGCTTCAGACTCATTGTTGATAATAGACTTTTGAGTCGAATGGTCCTGGGTTCAACACTGAGTTCTGCCACATATCTGTCACCAGCCATGGAACTTTGAGAACACTGAACTTTTTCAATCCTCAGCTTTCTCATCTACAGAATGGAATGACAATAATGGCCATCTTGTAAGTTTATAAAACACTGTTCAGCACATAGTAAGTAACCAATGAACAATAACTATTTTAATTGATGAATTTATTCTTAGATCTTGCAAGTGATCTCAGGGGTGTTCCCAGAGCAAAGTAAGCTGTCATTCTTGATACTCATCTAAAAAACCTTTATCTGAACCCCATCCTTCACGTTTCTCATACCCTTCTTTATTCTTTTTAGAATTCTTTATTTCTTCAAAGGTGCCCTTGTTCTTTGTAACTTGGTTTCATCTATTTAAATGTGTTCCTGTATGTGAGTGGAAGTGTTGCAGGAATGTGGGGCATACATGGGCTGCAAAGAGGGTGAGGAGAGAAATTTAGACAAACAGAGCTTAAGCTTTAAGCTGTTTACAAACAGAGTAGGTACAAAGGATGATGTGGAGAGGAAGTTAGCTTGAGCTGTTTGTATGGAGATTAGTTGGTTCCTTCACCCCCTCCTAGGGTTCTGAGGTTTTCTGGTATAAAAGAGGCTTACTGCCCATCAATAACGAGTTCTTGCTTGACTTGACTCCCTGCTGCGTCTGATTGTCTCCGGGTAAGAGGGTGGCTGGGGAACGGGGCGAGCAGCACGCACTTGCCTTTCTTCGGTTCCAGGCCACCTCTTCACAGGCGACCTAAGTTCCCGGTGGGGCAGGTCCCCACACAGGAAGTGTTCCCCTCAGTATTGTTTCTGAGGGGAAAAGTTTGCCCAATGCAAGTGTTGCAGCTCTGAAGGGTAGTCAGAAGCCAAGGAATACCACAACGTCACACTGCCCAACAAACCTTACATGAGAATTTATTGGGAAAGACACAAGATGGTGGCTGCCTCTGCTAGGGTTTGCATGGCTTCTGTGGGGGCAGAGTTTTCAGGGTGGGGATTGGTGGGATTTCAAGTCCTGATCTTGGGGAAAGCTCAGGGATTGGTGGAATTTTGAGCTCAGGGATTGGTGGGATTTTGAGCTCAGGGATTGGTGGGATTTTGAGCTCAGGGACTGGTGGGATTTTGAGCTCAGGGATTGGTGGGTTTTCAAAACCCAGAAGTGAACTTGGACTTTTTACCCTACAATGGATACTCATCATACTAATCTCTCTACTAAAGAATATGTTTAAAAAATTGCATGATGAAAACGTTCTAAAAAGTCTGTATTCACAGGCTCTGCTCCACATGCACCCTTCCTGGGCAAGGCTCTGAAGCATGATCCTAATTAGTCTTATCAATGAAAACCAGGAGTCTGATATCGAGGTAAAAACTGAAAGATCAGAGAAGCAGAGTAGCAGCCACCAGAGTTCTTAGCTCTCTCAATCCTTGGACTAAAAGGGGGCTGAGATCCTTTCTCTGCCTGCCTTATATTCCTGTCTCCACCTCCAGATTGTGCTGGATTAAAGGCGTGAGCCTCCTGAGTGCTGGAACTATAAGTGTGAGTCACCACCTGGCCTCCATGGTTAACTAGTGGCTAGCTTCTCCCTCTGATCTCCAGGCAAGTTGTATTTGTCAGAACACAAACAAAATATCACACAACAAGGCTGTTTGACATCCAGTAGCATTGTCATCTGACCAGCAACTCAAAGAGCAAAACAACAATCTTGAAAAAGAAATCATTAGGATTCTCACAATTAGCTGATTTCAAAGCACATCACATAGCAACAATCTCTACAGCCAGGTAGTGCTGGCACCAGGACGGAACACACCAGTGGACTGGAACAGACAAAACGCCAAGGTCCAACAATCAAATTCATTATTTGGCTACACTGGCTACCTGTCTAATCAGGACTTACCAACTCGCCCTAGCACAGACTTCCTCTTTAAAAACCCATTCTTGCAGAAACATCTGCTGCTGCTACATGTCTGCTTTTCCCCCATCCGGAGGCACACACACACACACACACACACACACACACACACACACTGCTTGCCCCTCTCTGGCAATAAAACTCCTTTGTGCTAAGAACTTGGTGTGTGGGTATGTCCTGTACAGACTCTGAGGGGCCAACCTCCCTTACAGCTAACATTTAAATATAGTAAGTGGTAATAGCTGTTAGAGTCCCTCTTCTCTTCTGTTTCTACCACACCCAAGAGGGTGGGTGACTCCTCCCAGAGCTGCATACTGCAAGGAGGAGCCGTCATTTTGAGGAGAACTCTGTTTCCCCTGGAATTTGGTATGACTTGTGACACGTGGGACACCTAGATACTTGTATGGCCCCCTAAGTGTAAAGTCCTGGGATACTTTACACTTAGGTCAGTAAATAGGCATCAGTTGTTGATACAAGCAATTCAACTTCAGGGAACATCAGTCCTTAGAAAAGCTTGATAAACAAGGGCCAGGATCTATGCTCCAGTATCAATTAGGAGTTTTTACTTGGGTGTCTGAACTCCCTCTCCAGGGGCCTGCATTAATTACAATGAGAAAATATCCTGAAAGGCAATGTAAGGGAGAAAAGGTTTATTTTAGTTGTTTAAAAATTCAGTTCATCATAGCTACAGGAACTTGAGGCGACAGGTCATGTATCCACAATCAGGAAACAGAGAGATGAGTGCTGGCATTCAGCTAGCTTCCTCCTTTTTATGCAGTCCGGGACTGAACCCAGAGAATGGTGCCACCACATTTAGTGGAAGTCTTCCTACCTTAATTAAATTAATCAAGATAATCCCTCCCAGGCATGGCCAGAGGCTAACCTAATCTATATAATCCTTAGTAGGTGTGCCTGGAGCCTTGCCTCCTAGTGGATTCCAGATCCTGTCAAATTGACAACAGACACTAACCACACCGGACCCAAGAGTCCATGATACAAACAGGGAGAAAATTGTATCTTTATTTTCAGGGACTAAAATTTAGCATTTCCTTCTACTATGAATATAGCGATTTGATGATAGGATTAGCAGTGCCCTTGATAACAGGAGCCGCAGATATATTTGTATCACAGTCAGCTGTTTCAGGCCTCTCAAAATATCATTGCAGTCATCACTACTTCAAAATCCACTGTACATGCCCGACTTTGATGAAGGCATGATAGATACTCACGTGTGTTACTGAATTTGCAGTGTTTTGTAAACTTCTATACTTGCACTTAGTTTATCTCCTCTATATTTACATTTATTTCATTTTTTTAAATATTACTCTGTGAAGGTCTGATCAGTCAGATCTTTTCCTATTATTGAATTTTTTCAGTTTGGGTACAAAGTGAGGGTTTCATCTTGCTATCTTCAGGTATGTGTCATTATACTTTGTTCTCAGTCATCCCCACACCACGTGGCTTGAATCTTAACTGTCCTTTACAGGCTTTACAGACCATGAGTGACAGGTTTGACCACCCGCCGCCACTGTTACTGCTGTTAGAGGAAATGAGATCAGGCCCAGTGAAGGGCCCTGGAGGGGATATAGGGATCCTAACCCATTTTTATTCTTTCTTTGAATCCTGGCCATCAAAGGGTGAGTAGTTTTACTTCATTACTTCTTTTACTTTATTATTTCATTTATTCCTTGCCATTGATGTTCTACTGGTCTGTTGTCCCAAAATGACAGAGCCAGTCAGCCATGGACTGAATGCTCTGAAACGGACACCTCCTTTAGATAGATTTGTCTGACTGGTAGAAACACGATTAGCTCAGGTGTCCACGATCCTCACCAGATGGCAGACAACAAACAAAACATCTTCCAAATGTAACATCAGTTGGTCCAGAGGGAAGAGTCCATCTTTGCTCTGATCCTGGGGATCCTCCCACACACTAGATAAAATGACATAACTTTAAACCCCTTTCGATACAGTAATCAGCCAGCCACCACGATCAACTGGAATTGCTCTGAGATGAAACTTATTTACCATCTCTGGGCAGTTTCCAAGGAACTTAGATATGATGAGTCATTTCCTGACCCCAGAAGGTTCAGGTCTCTTGAGTTAAGACAGAGTCCTGGATGAGATCTGACCTGAGATGCTTCTGAACTTGGGCTGAGCATTTGCAGCAAGTCCTTAAGGATACAGAAGCTCTTCAGATTCCAATGACTCAGGTCCTCATGCTTGAGAAGCAAGCACTTTCCCAATTGTGGTAGTTAATATTGATTGTCACCTTACAATATCTAGAATAGGAAAGGACACAAGCCTACGGGCATGTCTGTGAGGAATTTTCTGGGTTGGGTTGATTGAGATATGTGGTAGTTAGCTTCAATTGTCAACTTGACATTAGTCAGTGTCACTTGGGAAGAGAGCCCCAAATGATGAATTTCCAAGACCAAATGGATATGTGGCATGTCTGTAAGGCATTTTCTTAATTGCTAATTGATATAGGAGAGCTCAGCCTACTGTGAGCAGTGCCATCCCTAGGCAGGTGGGCCTGGATTGTTAAGAAAAGTAGCTGAGCAACCCAGAGGAGTAAGTCAGTAAGCAGAATTCCTATGTTGCTTTCTGCTTCAAGTTCCTCCCTTGAGTTCCTGACTTGGCTTCCCTCTACGATGGACTGAAACCTATAAACTAAAATAATCCCTTTCCATCCCAAGTTATTTTTGGTCATGGTGTTTATCATGGCAACAGAAAGCAAACTAGAGCAAGACAGGAAGATCCACCTTAACTTCTAGACTAAATGAAAAGGAGAAACTTTGCTGGGTGGCGGCATCCCTTGCTCTCTGCTTCCTGACCGCGGTTGACGTGATTACGTTTCCGCTGCCATGACTTCCCCACCATGATGGAATTCCTCTCAAATGGCAACCCCAAAACAAACCCTCCCTTTCTCGAGCTGCTTTGGTTATGTATTCTGTCACAGCTACAAGAAAAGTACAGAAAACGGGTACCTGACAAAAGCAGGGCTGTGGCTGCGATAAGGCTTTGAAACCCGTTCACCAGATGAAAGAGTCTGGAACTTTAGGCTAGACAATTTGAAGGATGCTGTAGCTAGATCTTAATGGGTCATTCTGATGGGCATTTGGAAGACTGCCAGAGACAGCGGAGGTCCATCTCACATGGTTTCAGAGAACAACGACTCTATTAGAAATGAGGCTAAAGGACATTATTGCTACATTGTGGCAATGAATCTGGCTGAATTCTACTCACGTCCTGAGGACCTATGAGGCTGAATTGAAAAGTATTGGGTTAATTTGTCAGAGAAAATTTCAAGACTACATAGCGTTCAGGTTATGGCGTGGCTACTGCCCAGTGCTCAAACTAACATCTAGGGAAGGTGGGCGGTAGGTGCATTTTATGATAGTGACAAGATCAAACACATTTAAATTTACAACCAAGATGTTAGAAAAGAGACTGTACTGTTAAAGCGGATCTTCCTGCCCTACAGGACAATAGGACAGGTGCCCCACGATGAGACCATGCCAACAAAGGCTCTAACTTGTGGAAATGCAAATTATTTTGAAGGAGAGAATCTAGACTTCTCTCCTCTGGGGAAGTGTTTCCCCAAGGCCAGCACATAGAGGAGGCTGCAGTGATGGTGGTCCAAGGCTGACAGACTCCATCTTAAGCAGACACTAAGATTTGACACTCCGGATCTTGTTCTGTAGGTGTGAAAGATGAGAGATAAGGGTGTCGTGGGATCTTGCTTTATGCTTTCCAGAGAGCCCCTGATCTGTGGTAGTATCAGAGTTCCTGCAAGGAAGGCCTATGAGGCTGTTTTATGAAGCTGTGAAGATGAAGCCTAAGTTGTGATGGAGCTCCCAAGATGTTGGTGATGTTACTCACCGAGAAAAGCTACAGGCATGAAGTAGAATGAACCGAAAAGAGAGGTTATGGTGCTGCAGGTACCATAGCTGGAAAGCTGAGGCTAACTAAGCTTTAGAATCCAGACAATTCCATTGTGAACCCCAGATGCCTGAAGAGGAGCTGCAGGGTGGGTGTTTTCTGAGCTAGCTTTCAGCTTTGCTTCAGTCTGATCCCTGCAGCTACTCCACTCTCCTCTTTGGGAAGGAGTATGTTCATGAGCTCCCAGTTAAGCAATGGCTTTGAGTCTCAGAAGAGACTTTAGGTTTTGGACTTTAGAACAGTGTTGGGACTGTTAAAGTCTACAGGGAATTTTAGAGACCACTAAGTGTGTTGTCAGTTATAAGGTGGTTGTGAGCCTTTGGAGACAGGAGGTAGAACGTTATAGCTTCAAAGTGACGTGTTTGCATGTCAGGTTAATGGGGCAGATTTGTAATACATCGTACAGATTATTGGTTTGACAGGATCTGTAATCACCAAGGAGACACATCCTTGGGATGTCAGAGAGGGGTTTTCTGGATTGGCTTGGTTTGGATGGGCAAATCCACTTTAACCTCTAGACTGAGTGAAAAGGAGAAATGGAGCTGACCATTGGTATTCGTCGCTCTCTTTGTCCTGAACAGCAGCCTCATATTCCTGAATGATAACGTCACCAACACATGGACGGTGTCACTCGTACTGCAACCCAAAACTAACCTTTCCTTCCCTGATCAAGTATTTCATCACAGCAACAAGAATAGTAGCTAACTAGTTCCACAATCCCTAAATTGTAATGTGTGAGCATGGTATGTAAATTTTATGGTTTATTCCCAATCTAAATGTTGCTTTGAGCAATCAATGGCAATTGTAGTTGGTTTTGCC
Source organism: Peromyscus nudipes (assembly GCA_902168325.1). NCBI lineage: Eukaryota > Metazoa > Chordata > Mammalia > Rodentia > Cricetidae > Peromyscus > Peromyscus nudipes. The sequence continues at coordinate 26,447 of CABHPH010120188.1, forward strand.
TCAGCAGAGCAATTTCTTCTGACTGAAACTAATTAAGAAAAGAATCCTAAAATTTTAATTACTCAAGAAATATTATCTAATATAGAATTAGTATTGGTAGGACTCAATGATGTGAAAAACTTTGATTATAACAACAGTAATGTAAAATGAAGGCAAGAAACAGAAGTATACAGAGCAAATGTAAAACTTTCCGAATGACATGTCTTTCTGCTATTACTCGTCGTCACACATCAACAAACCACCCAGTCACACACAATTCTATCAGCTTTGAAGTTTTACCAGTTATCACATTTTATAGTTTTCTATTTTGTCATTAAGAAAATTTCTCAAACTAAGAGAAGAAATGAGTTTACTATCCTGATTTACAACTTTTAAATGTTTAGACCTGTGGATGTGATTCTCATTTTGTATTATTTGTATCAGTTTGGCCTCAGATTCCACAAATGTGTGAGGGAGGCCTACCTCAATGCCTTAGGCATTTCTTTTCTTTGTCTTTTTTCAGAGTATCATGTTAACATGACTCTAAACATTTTTAAACATATAGAAAAAGTCAAAAGATGAAAAGTTAATTGCTACAGTAACTCCATCCACTCCATTCTCAATCTTATCTGAAAACTACTTTCTAGGTAATCATATTTATTAAATCATTTTAAATATTGTTTTCTTTTTTAATAAAAATGTTAGCATTCTTAGTATTGCTTTTACCATTAACATATTTTGGTAATTTTTTCACATTAGGATATGACTGGGTATACTATAAATAATTATTTTAACTAGTTCCATGTTAAGAAGGCTATTTGGACTATTTTTATTCTGTTACTATCACAAACAAAACTGGATTGGGGGCTAGAGATATGACTTAGTAGTACAGCTCTTGCAGAGATCCCAAGTTGCCAGCTCATGTGTTGCCACATCATGTGTCTCACAACAACTCCACCTTCAGGTAATCCAGTGCCTCGAGCCTCTGAAGAGAGAGCAAAAAACTGATACATGAATGCTCTTGTTCAACTTAACTCCTTTTCATTAAGCCCAGGTGCCAGCCCATGAAACACTACCACTCACAATCAGGTTGGCTCTTCCCACCTTAATCACCCTAATTAAAAAATCCCAGGCCAGAGCCCGCCAGTAAAGATTGGACTATGACAGCCTTCATCCAGTAACTGATAGAAGCAGATGCAGAGACCCACAGCCAAGCACCAGGCTGAGTTCCAGGAGTCCAGTCGAAGACAGAGAAGAGGGATTCTATGAGCAAAGGGCATCAAGACCATGAAGAGGAAACCACAGAGACAACCAAACCAAACTGGTGGGAACTCAGGAACTGTGGACCAATAGCTGTGGAGCCTGCATGGGACTGGACTAGGCCCTCTGCATAGGCAAGACAGTTATGTAGCTTGATCAGCTTAAGGGGCCCCCTGGCAGTGGGATCAGGACCCATCCCTAGGGCATGAGTGGGCTTTTTGGAGCCCGATGCCTATGGTGGGACAGCCTTGGTGCAGGGGAGGGGCTTGGACCTGCCTCAGTTGAATATGTCAGGCTCTGCTGACTCCCCACGGGAGGCCTCGCCCTGGAAGAGGTGGGAATGGGAAGTAGGATGGGAGGAAGGTCGGAGGGTGGGAAGATGGAGGGGAGGGGATCTTTGTTTGGTATGTAAAATGAATAGAAAATTTCTTAATTAAAAAAAAATCCCAGGCCAGTAAGATGTCTTAGAGGAAAAGATGCACACACACACACACACACACACACACACACACACACACACTAAATGTAAGAAAAATTCCTCACTGGCAATCCCACAGGGTGACCTAACAAGACAATTTCTCCTTGAGTACCCCCCCACCCCCACCCCTGCTTCCCAGGTGATTCTACATCACGCCAAGCCATCAATCAAAACCAACCATGACCATGTGTTACCACCACAGGGTATGTCTGGCATTGCCATTTTCAGGTTTTATTTCTTGACTTCAGAAAAAGATCATGCTCTGACGTTGCAGGAATCTTGTGTCTAGGTAACTATAAAGGACTCAGCCAGGTTTGCATCTTTCTCTGTTCATTTTTTTTTTAAAAAAAAAAATTGACCTCTGAAAACTACTGTTCCTGGTGTGTGGTAAGCATACATAGGGACACTTAGCACAACGTACTCCCTTGCCCAAGGGCCCCTGGTACACTGCGCACGAGGTTCCCACCGTCCCCCGGTACACGGCCCACGAGGTTCCCACCATCCCCCGGTACACAGCCCACGAGGTTCCTACCACTGGGGGAAGAACACTTTGGGAACACACGTCAGGCCTTTTGTCAGGTGTGTGTCTGTCGTGGAAAAGACAATTTTCTGAGGTGACATTCCAAGGGAAGACTTGCTAACATTTCGCTAACCCTTTTCAATTTATGTGTATAATAAGAGGGCAAGCGCCTCTCATTCCAAGCACTAATGAAATGAACAGAAAGGTAGCAACAGTAGTTCCTGGCGTTAATATCAATGTGAGCTGTGAGGCTCATCTGGGACATTTTAAAATCCTTATGGTCCTGAGCTAGACACCTAGAATTTTGTCTCTGAGTATTTCTCTTTCATAGAGGGGTGTGTGTGTGTGTGTTAATTCTTTTTCATTTTCTCAGTGGAGCTTGGTGGTTTCTTAACATTACTGTACCCATTGACATAATTCACTAGCCCACTGTTGTAGAAAATATAACCCATATTATAATTAGAGCAGCGGATTGGGGCTAGAGAGATGGCTCAGTAATTAAGAGCACTGGCTGCTCTTCCAGGGGACCCAGGTTCAATTCCCAGCAACCACCTGGTAGTTCACAGTTGTCTGTAACTCCAGTTCCAGAGCATCTGAGCAGCAGACTGAACATTTCATGAAATAATACTGCACAGCAAGCTCATACATAGATAGTACTGATTATAATTTAACAGAAATAACTCTTTAGGTCACTCATTATGATTTAGTTGAGAAGAGAGCATATTCTGAGGATTTTGGCTTTCTGCCTGGGCGTTTTGGAGTGGATGATAAAGAGATGCCAAACTGGGCAGTACAATGTAAGCATATGTATATATGCACACACATTTAAGTCCTTTTGACAGACTTCCTCCCTGTGTGAAGCAAATGTTCTACCTTATCAATTAAAACTTGTAAGTGAAACTGCTCATTTGGGAGAGAAATCATGAAGTACATGTAATGCCCTGAGGTTTAATAAGCAGGTTCTGGGATCTTGCTGGAGTGCTGTGATGCAACTGTTACCCAAGGCTGTGATTATTTTATTAGCTTACTGTGGAAAAGTCGACAAAGAGTTCACCATCACTGTGCTCAACCATTTCCCTCCTTCCTGGAAGAAGTGAACTAGCAGAGGTTCTGGAGAGTCCACCTAGGGAGTGAGCCATCCTGGGAGCTCAGGAAACACCCCAGGTGTGGTTA
>CABHPH010120188.1:29866-44386 GCA_902168325.1 Peromyscus nudipes
GGGAGTGAGCCATCCTGGGAGCTCAGGAAACACCCCAGGTGTGGTTAACAACCATTTCCACTAGTCCAGAATGAATTTCCCAGCCTAATCATGGAAAAGAAAATGTGGGGGTTTTTTTCCTTCTTAATGATCTCAAAAACAATTGAATGCATGGAAGTACACTGAATTTCTTGAATGGCTAGAACCCTAGTTTAAAAGTTGCTTTTGGGGCGGGGGGAGGGGCGGGAGGGGGGAGAATGGGGGAATCTATGGCTGATATGTAAAGTTGAATTATATTGTAAAATAAAATAAAATAAATTTTAAAAAAAGTTGCTTTTGGCATTCTAGCTCTGTCATTACATGCAACCCCTTTCAGGGTCTCTTTTGTCTCTCACCCAGCCACAGATGCACCTGAAGTGCAAAGCAGAGGGTAGGTGGGAAGAAGCCACTGGATGATTAAGTGAAGGTAAAAATGAAAAATGCACCTTGGAGACGGAGCAGAGGTTTGGGTTTTTTGTTTGTTTTAAGACCTAACATTTCCAAGCAGGGAGATGGTTCAGAGGGAGAAGTGCCTGTTGGTCAGCTAACATGACAACCTGAGTTTGGATACTGATCACTAATATAAAACCAGGACACAGTAGCTGTGTAACTCCACACTGGGGAGGGTGGGGAGTATGTGAAGGAGTCAGAGGGATCCTGGAGGCTTGCAGGTCAGCTCCAAGTGCAGTGGGATCCTGTCTCAAAGAGTCCTCTTCACAAAAAACATGTGCAGCTGCACACATACATGCACACATATGCATACACTACAGCACACCACACACACATACACACATGTACACACACACACACATACACACACCCACACACACACACACACACACACACCACGTATACATAAAAAAAATAGCTCTTCTTCTTTCTCTGCCATCATGCGCCATTCACCTGACTCAGCTTCTCACCATGTCTGCTCACAAGACTCTCAGAATCAAGTAATTCCTGGCCAAGAAACAAAAGTGAAATTATCCTGTTCACCGATGGATTCAGACGAAAACTAGTAACAAAATCAGAAGATGCTGAAGGAGACTGAAGCTGGGTCTTTAAGGAGTCACACAATAGTGTGACTGAGGGTTATGGTGAACCAAGGTTGTTAGATTTTGGAGTGCAGAATAAGAGACAAAAATCAGGAAAGCAACGAGAGTCTGACCTTAACACACGAGACTGCACATATTAACACACAAGCAAGGGGTATCCTTTCTCTTGTGAGAGTGATGGGGTCTGCAGAGGGAAAAGCTAGGAACGGTCTTTTATAATGGAGGATGGGAGGTTTGCTGGTGAGACAGTATGTACTCCAGTGGAGGATATGTGCAGACTGCAATTGCTTCTCTTCCTAGAGCTATTTCACTCAACCAACATGTCTATCCTGGGAAACAGGCTGTCTCTGCAAAAAGTCCTCCCTGCATTGTGGCTGACCAATAACAGTTGAGCAAGGTCAGTGATAATCTCACTGGAATCCTGTTTTGACAGCCAACACACTCTATCAATGGTCATCCATCAGCCCTCCCCAATGGAGCTGAACGTTTTTCACCTCTGAAGATTTGGTCATGCTCAAATTGAGGATCTGACTTGCCTTTATCTGTTACATATGAGATAATTGGTTTGTCCAGTGATAAAATATGTAAAACCTTTAAAAAAAAGGCAAATGATATGGGTTTGGAGAGCTAGCTCAGTGGTTAGGAGCTCATAGTGTTCTTGCAGAGGACACAAGTTCAGTTCCCAGCAGCCACATCAGGAGGCTCACAACTAGCTGGAACTTCAGCTCTGGGGATCCAGTTACCTCCTCACTACCTCTCTGTCCTCCACAGGCACTGTACTCACATCAGCACGGCCACAGAATTTAAAATTAAAAAATATTTTTTTAAAAAAAGAAAGAATATTTATTTTGAATTGTTTTAATTATATAAATGAAACACCAGAGATTATTTGGAAAGTGCATAAAGAGCAAAGAAGTCTTAAAGATTTAGTCATTAATAATTTTATAAGTACCTTTAAAGTTAATACTGTGGTGAACATCCTTATGAATTGATTCTGAGTACTTCTTTGTTTTCTTTAGATAAATTCTGAGCTGAAATAATTGGGCTCAAGGCTTCTGAGACTTAATAGCTAAGCTGTGCTGCATTTACATGTGCTGTATAGGAGACCCAAAGCTCCTGAGCCACCCGACAAATTTGGGGACACTAGTGGTACCCTTCCACATCACTATATTGACAGCCACGGTCAGGTGAACAACACCACTGTTTCCTCAGAGTCTTACGGAGCAGCTATTTAGGGAGATTCTGTAGTTGAATAACACATTACACAGAGTGTCCTTCTTTGGAAATCCTTAGGATTCCTGTTGTTTCGAGTTGTTTTTATTTGTTCTTAGTTTGATTTAACTTTCTTCAACCTGTCCTAGGATGCCTACTTTAAAAAAAAAAGAAAGCAAAAGAACTACAGATAATCAGAAGTGTTGATGAGAATGGAAAGAGGGACCCTTCACGCATTAGTAATGGGGATGGAAGTAAGGTGGTGCTGCTACTCTGAGAAGCAGCTGACTAGCACCTCACAAAGTTAAACTTTCAGTTTGCACATGGCCTGGCAGCCTGACACCCAAGGGAACTGAGAATTTAAAACACAGTACGCTAGTACTCAGGAGGCAGAGACCTGAGGATTGCTTTAATTCTGAGGCCTGACTGTTCTACATAACAATTCTGGCCTTGTTTAGGGCAAGACATTGTCAAACAAAACAAAAAAAAAAACACCCCCAAAGCCAAATCAAAACTAAAAGAATGTCTTTAGCACAAAAAAGAATATAGTCACACAGTACATGATAAATCTTGAAATAAATAATGCTGAACAGAAAGAGTCAGTCACAAAGGGCCACAGTGGTTGGTTTCTTTCATCCCCCATAAGGACAAGGACAAGAAGGATATCAAGAAAATTACCAGGACCGGAAATGTCCCTAATAGGCAACTGAATAGAAACAGAAAGTGGCTTAGTGGTTGCCAGGGGAAGGAAGAAGGCAAACAGGGAGTGCTTGCTAATGGGGATGGGATTTCTTTTTGGAATGACAGAAATGCTCTGGATTTAGATGGTGGCGATAGTCAAAGGATTCCATGACCATTCAAAGAGCTACTGAAGTAATTATATACTTAAAAATCTCTATTTGACAAAAATGAAAACACGGCCATGCACAGACATGCATGTGGCTGTTTATAGCAGTGCTGTTCATAATAGCCTCTGGCCAGTTACAACCCAAATAAATGTCCATCAAGAAATGAGGGGATGAACAGCTTGTACACACTGTGAAATTCTGCTCAGCAATAAAAAGAAGTAAGTACAGATATCCATTACAACATGAATAAACTCAAAAGAATGAGGCTGAGGGAAAGAAACCACAGGCTTCATGAGTCCATTCTCACAAGATGTCCGGAAATGACAAATTTATAGACCTGGAAATACATCTGCAGTTGCCTGGAGCACAGGATGGGAATGGAGATGTAAATGCCATCAGGGAGCATTATGGGTGAGGAAAGCACCTCCCAGCTGGGTTTTGGTGATGGTGTACAACCCAAATATTCATCAGAAATTATTGAACATACAGTCAAATGGGTGAGCTTTATGGTATATAAACTAGACCTCAACAAAACTATTCAAGATAAAAAGTTCATCAGCCCTCTTGGCTACACATGGTACTTTGACACCTCAGAGTCCCTGCTGGAAGGGTGAGCATTGTCCACATGCCATCAGGTTCAAGAGTTACAAAATGATCCGAGTGATGTGCACAACTGCTGTGGAATAATCATTCTGCATACTGTGCAAATATGTGTCGCTATGATTGGTTTAATAAACAAGCTGACTGGCCAATAGCTGAACAGGATAAAGTTGGGTGGGAAAGCCAAACTGAGCATGATGGGATGAGGAAGGGCAGAGTCAGAGGAGTCAGCAGACAGATGCAGAGGGAGCAGGTGAACATGCCACACAAATAAAGGTACTGCCATGTGGCAGGGCATAAATAAGGAATATTGGTTAACTTAAAATGTAAGAGCTAGTTAGTAATAAGCCAGAGCTATTGGCCAAGCATTTATAATTTATATTAAGCCTCTGAGTGATTATTTGGGAGTAGGCAGTTGGGACAGGAAAACTCCACCTACACACAACCTCAGTGTTCTTGTGAATAAACTGGTTTGAAGAAAACAGTCCTTGTTCAGGTTTCTCAGTACTGGTGGGTTTTTGACCCAGTCAGATCCCTCCTTCCTAATGCCTAGTATATGGTTCTAAATGCTCTTGGGAGCCTGGGAGTGTCAAAGAACAACACAACCAGAGGAAATAAGACATTTCCTGAGTCACAGAAATGACCACATCTTCCATTTCATAAAGAAGTTTCTCCTAATTAGACATGATTGTACAACAGAGACTTCATCAGACTATTCTAATATCAATAATATGTTCTGAACTACCAGGAAAGAATACCTCCCATTGCCCAACACACACACACACACACACACACACACACACACACACACACACACAAAACCTCTTCGTATTTCTTAAATTCATCTAACCATGGGCAGTCATATGAAATGGAGAGTAAGGTGGTATACCACACTGCATGAGCAGGCATGCTTACCCCTCCACTTACAAATTGTACAAACCAGCAAGGCTACTCCTCTTTGTGCCTCAGTTTCCTCTTCTGTAAAGTGTGGATGATATAGGACTCAGTTTGTATTAAATGCACAAATGTGTGTCATGGCACAGGCATGTGGTTCACGAGGGACTGGACAGTTGACCCAGAGGCAACTTAAGAATGTGTCTAGCCTTTCTCAGCTGCAGGGGGGAATCCAGCCTCTTAGAACTGAAGCACTTTCCCTTCGCCCAGAGCATTGTTATTTTTCTCAATATTTACACTTTAGCCAGTTGATTCCCATATGTTCAAAACAACCTGAACGAGGCTTCCAGAATACAATGCCAAGTGCAACTTCCTCAATTCATCAGGTACCACAGTTTTCCAGGTTTCCTGAACCAAGTTTTGCATAGGCCTTTGTATACTTGGGAGACTCTGAGACAAGATTCACATAGGGCTACAAACAAGAGAAGCAAAAGGTGTCTGCTAACCAAAAGATGGATTAGGGCTAGGTGCTACTCTGGAGCCAGGCCAGGTGTAGCCCAGCGGGAGTGCATTCACAAATGTGGGTGTGTCTAAAATATGACCAGGCTCATAATAACCTCTTCATATGTATACACCATACAAATGTCTTGATTCCAACAGATCCTTTTTAAAATTTTATTTGTATTATTTTTAATTAGCTTACAAGATATTAGATACTGTGGTGGTTTGAATGAAAATGGCTCCTATGGGCTCATATATTTGCTTGCTTAGTAGTCCCCAGTTGAACTCTTTGGAAAGGATTAGAAGATGTGACCTTGTTGGAGGAGGTGTGTCACTGGGAGTGGGCTTTGAGGCTTCAAAAGCCTATGGCAGGCTCAGGCTCAGAGTCTCTCTCTCTCTCTCTCTCTCTCTCTCTCTCTCTCTCTCTCTCTCTCTCTCTCTCTCTCGCTCTCTCTCGCTCTCTCTCGCTCTCTTGCTCTGCCTGCTTGCCTGCCTGCTGCTGTTATGCCCAGATCTCAGAGACCCCCAAAAGACCACCATGGAGACCGAATCCTGTATGTAAAAGCAAAGAGCCTTTATTTTCAAGTTCAGAGCTTGGACTCTCCGATGCACAGTGAGAGCAGAGAGCCCCGACAGGGTGGGAGTTTTATCATAGCGGAGGCTGGGGTGAGGGGATTTCCAGCTTCAGGACCCTGAGTGGCTGACATTTGTCTAGGGGTATAGGGAATGTTTGGAACGTCAGTTATTCCCTTTTCCTGGGTCCAGGTGTTGCCTGCCAGTGTCTGGGCTCCTAAGCCTGTCATGGCAGCTCTGTGGTCAAGCTGTTTGGGGCCACCACACACTGCCATGTTCCCTGCCGTGATGATAATGGATTAACCCTCCAAACCTGTAAGCAGGCCCCCAATTAAATGCTCTCTTCTCTAAGCTGACTTCATCACGGTGTCTCTTCACAGCAACAGAACAGTAACAAAGACAGACACTAGGATGGCATTTTCTAACTAAGTTGTTGAGTAGATTCTCCTGCCTCCACTCCATTTCCCCACCCCTCCCTCCACTGTAAGTCCGCCCCCAACAGGCACTCTTCTTTTGACCTGGGAGTTCATTTTCTCCCTCTGACCTCAGTGTGGTTATATGCAACTGCTCTGCTTGGTTCTCAGGCTTACCAGGGTCTTACAAGGTGTGTCGTGAGTCCAGCACAGCAGTCCCCCAAGCGAACCTCTGGCCTCTTAATCTCAAGTTCCTGTGAGTCAGCTGGAGGCACAGTGGCTTTCACATCTCCTGTCAGTGGCTGGTTACCACTTTGTGCACCTCTTTCCAGCCGCTTCAAGTTTCAGCGTAGACATCACTTCATTCTCTAGGAAAACTCCTCGACTTCCCCAGTCTCAGTATACGCATCCGGCAGCCTGCACGTCCTCCTGCTCAGGCTGGCCAACTTCCTGCTGCAGCCACATCCATCTTGCCAATATTGTCTGCTTCTCTGATTTTTGAGCTCCTAGAAGACACAGATTACTCTGTCTTGCACACCTTTGTGTCCTTAGCACTTACCACAAGGCCTAGTATATGGTACATGTGCTACAATAGTTGTTCAATGAACAATTGGCTGAGTCCCTGAAAGCCACATTGTTTAGGACAACACAAATTTAGTTACATTTAATGCCATGATACCCCAAAGGTACACACTATTAGACCGTATGTCTTGTCCCCACCCCAAAATGCCACACACAGGCTGGAGAGATGGCTTGTGGTTTGAGTGCTTACTGCTCTTTTGAAGGACCCATGTTCAGTTCCCAGCACCTGTATTAGATGGCTTACAACTGCCTGCAACTCCAGTTCCAGGGATCTGGAGCCCTTTGACCTCTGAGGGCACCTGCATGCACATGCTGCACATAGACTCACACAGGCACACACGAGTACACATAAATATAATAAACAAATAAATAAATCTTTTTTTATTACATCATAAGCATACACAGCAAATACTTGTGCCCACAGTGGGAATCCTGAGTGGTTAATTGGGGTTTCCCGTTAGCTTCAATTTGTCAGTGACCAAACATTTCCATGAACTCCTGCATCATTTTATTCTTCTTTTTCTGTGAAAGATGTTGCTTTGGGGGATTTTCTCCTTTTGTTCCTACAACATCCAAATCTCTCTCTCTTCTCTCTCTTATATATCATTACTACTGATATATAAGTAAGTTGCAATATCCTTATTCTTTAGAAAATGTAAACTGTATATTTTTAAAAAGTCTTTGGACCCTACGAATCCTTCTAGCGACTCTCCCGTTTCTCTCTTCATGACAACAAAACTTGTGAGATATTTGGACACTGTTGTTCCGTCGGAAGCTCTGCCTCAGTCCTCCTGGCCCTCTCCATACCCTGCCCCTCAGAAAGCCTGCCAAGACTGTGACTACAGGGTATTTAAGCTCCGGTCCATAGACCTGCCAAGTGATTTCATCTCTTCCCCCGAGATCACCCGGGACTGCTTTGCTTTGAGGGCCCATAGAGGCTCCCCGGTAAGGCCTTACTCAAGGTCAGAAACTCTAAGCTTGCTTTACCCAGCAGGGCTGCATAATGGGATGATTTGGCCAAAGGTGTGGTTACCAGGTGTTTTGAAGGGTCTACACTTGTTCGTACTTTACACCTCAAGGGTAAAGTACCTTTTGCTCCTCCCCTTGCTGATGTATAAAAAGTTCGTCATGATTAAACCCAGGGAGACTGGGTATTGACCCAGGGCCCTCCCACAGCTATTCTGTGTCTCTGTCTTTCTCATCATCTCCATCTACATTTCCATCTAATACTTCCTCATTCCTCACTCCTCCCCCCAAGAACCCTTCCACAGGTTGAGCTGGATTCCTGCACGTTGCTCATATTAAACCTGGTCCTTTACTTTTAATTTGGCTCAATTTGGCTTATTGTATTGGTGAAGGAACCTGTTACCGGGGATTCAAAATACCTATCAACTGTGTGAAGGTGTATTGCTGTGATTGGTGAAATAAAGAGCAGAACGGCCAGTAGCTAAGCTGGAAGTATACGCGGGACTTTCAGGCAGAGAAAGAGGAAGTAGGAGATGAATCCAGGCATCGAGAGATTCCAGGAGACATGGAAGAAGCAGGATGGGCAATATGTGACAGAACATAGATTAATAGAAATGGGTTAATTGAAGTTTTAAGAGCTAGTTAAAAACAAGCCTAAGCTAAGGCCCAACTTTCATAATCAATAATAAGTCTCTATGTCGTTATTTGGGAGCTGGCTAGTGGGACAGAGAAAGACTTGTTCCACAAAACCTTCAAAAGAACTGTCCACGTCCCCAGTTCTAGCCCTCTTTTCCTGCTTTCCTGAATGGCTGTGAAAGGCTTTGCTCCCCCTCCCCCTCACATACCCGCTCCTGACTCCACGGGAAGGCTCTTGTGAGTGTCCACACCGGTGTCTGCTGCCTTTTCCAGTGGCCACTTCTCATTTTATTAGGCCCACCAGCAGCGTTTGACAATGAGGCACTCATTTCCTCCGGGTTCGGCCCTTCACTGGGCCTCAAGGATGCTGACTCTCCTTGGTCCCTATTTCCCATTCTGGCTGGTCTCATCTGCTTCTTGGTTCTTCCCCAGTTGTCATGGCCACCAAACTACAGAGCTGTTCTCAGCTTGTCCATGAGACCTCACACCCTCAGCAGCCACTCTTCCGAAATTCTCACTCTCACTAGCACACTCCCTTGGGGGTCTGATCCATTCTCATGGCTGTGGGTGCCCCCTGTATACACTGCGCCCAACTCAGACCTCCTGCCTGAACTGCAGGCTGACGGAACTCACTGCCACCTGGACACAGCCACCCCCGTGGTGTTTCAAAGTCAGCTAATTGTAACTGTGCTCAAACTTAACTGTCTATGACAGAATTAACTTATTTGATCTGTTATTGAATTCATGTATGAGTGTTTAAACTTCCCCATGACAGAATTAACTTATTTGATCTGTTATTGAATTCATGTATCCGTGTTTAAACTTCCCCTTTTATTTCCTGTTGTTCATCTCACTCCGTCACTCTGTGCTGTGCTGTTTTTAAATACACTTACTACCTCAGGACCTTTGCTAGTTCCGTTCCCTCTTCCGGAAACACTATTTTACCTCCACATGGCCTGCTTCCTCATCTTCCTCAGAGGCTTGCTCAAATAATCCGTTTTTAGTCAGCTTCTCCTGAGCACCTTTCACAGAGCAGCAGGCCAGCCTCTACCTGTCCCTTCCTGTCTTGTCCTCCACAGCCCTTGGTACCACTTCACATACTTTTATTTGTGTGTTATCCGTCTCGCCTCACTAGCTTTGAAGAGGTGGGGCTTTAATCAGTTTTATTGACTATTATTTCCTGACACGTGCCAGATATTCTGCAAACAGGATTTGAATGTACAGATCACGAGTATTTGGTATCAAGAGGAAGATTCCTGGGTAACCCTTGGTCAGTATCTAGCTGGTCTTTCTTCTCTCCAGCTCATGCAGTTGGACTTTCCAGGCCCCTCCTCACCACTCTGCTTCTTTGGGCAACTATCACTGGTCTCATCACAGTGAATTCTGATGCATTTCTGAACATGTACGCTTCCCTTCCTCCACTGCAGGTTTTGTGCTGGGTAGTTTCATGCCAACTTGACATAAGCTAGTCATCAGAGAGGAGAGAGCTTCAGTTGAGAAAAATGCCTCCATACCGAAGTCTGTAGCAAGTTCGTAGGACATTTTCTTAACTAGTGATCCATGGGGGAGGGCCTAGATCATGGAGGGTGGGGCCACCCCTAGGCTGGTAGGTTTGGGTTCTATAAGAAAGCAGGCTGACGGAAGCAGATGAAAGAGTTATCCTCATTACTCATCTGTCAGGTGGAGACATGGGTGGGGGAGAGATCCCCCCAACCCTGCCTAAGGTGTGAAAGCTGGCCCTGGGATCATTAGAGCAGGAGAGCTATCCCTGCCCCCATTTGCTGCAGCCCTCAGGAGAATGTCCCCTACACCTCACCTGGGCAACACAGTAGAGCTGGCCCTGAAGGTGTAGGTGTGGGAGAACCGCCCCTGAGGGTGTGAAAGCAGGAGAACTGACCCCATCCCTTACTCACCCCTGCAAAGGGTGAACTAGCCAGGGCAATGCTGGAGAATTCACCCTGGAGGTGAAGACGGTGGAGAGCTGGCGGGCTGACCAACCCTGCAACAACTCAGAACCAGAGTTAAGTGTTGGCCCACCCCAACATCCACCTCATCTGTGATCTGCTGGAGCACAGGTCCTGCAGAATCAAGACTATGGGATCTCCATGACACAGGGCAGCAAGTGGAAGCCCAGGAAGAGTCCCAGTGAGGGTCCAGTGTTGATAGTGTAGCAGAGACCAGGGGACTCGAACCAAACCAATGATTCTTTGTGATGAAAGCCTGTGTGTAAAGATGTGTGGACAAAGGGGTTTATTGTGTGACTCACTGTGTCACACTGCAGCTTCCCTGACAAAATTTCCCCCTTCTTCCTTTTGTTCCTTTTTTATGTTAAATTTTATTTTGTTTTATTGTGTGTGTGTGTGGGGGGGTGTTGCAGGGGCAGAGGATGGATATGAAGGGACAGGAGATGGGTGAGATCGGGATGTAAGATGTAAAGACACAAAGAATAAATATGAAAAGAAGGTTAATAAAGAGGACAGTTGTGTCATCCGGAGGAAATGAACGCCACGAGAGGAAATGAACGCACACACAGCGATCATAGTGTGTTAAGTCAGTCTCAAACAAACAGCGTGTTTCCTCTCCTTTGTGGCTCCTAGATTTTTTTATATAGATACACAAAATCTTGTATGAATATATTTCATGAAAGTGAAAGTAAGACCATCTAGGAGAACAAGGGGACTAGTTCCCTAGTTCTAGGAGGGGGAGGCAGAGAGGGGACAGAGAACGTGAGAGGGTGTGCTCAACATACAATATATACTTGTAAAAAAAAACTTTAAAAATCAATCCATTTTTCAACCCCTGAAAAAAAAAAGAGAAAAGAAAAGAAAGCAGGCTGAGCAAGCCTCGAGGAATAAGCTGCTAACAGTTGATCTTAGCCAAAAGGCCAAGAAGCGATGAGGAATAAGCTGGTCAGCAGCACCCCTCCATGGCCTCCACAGCAGCTCCAGCCTCCAGGTTCCTCCCCTGTTTGAGTTCCTGTCCTGACTTCCTCCAATGATGAACAGCAATGCTGAAGTGTAAGCCAGACAAACCCTTTCCCCAGGTTGCTTTTGGCCCTGGTGTTTCACCACAGCAGTGGTGACCCTGACTAAGACGGGCTCCTTAGGACGGAGACTGTATCTCATCTCTTTCTAACCCCACTGCCATGAACAGCATTTGGAAATTGTTATAAACTATCAAAATGTCAGCTACCAAAATGATGGGATGACTGGTTTAATCGGTTCTATCACGTGTGGTTAACGTTGTTGCTGGGCCATTCCCTCCACTTGCTAAGTCAAGGAATCAGAGGGCGTCTAAGGACTAGTGGAGTGCAAGCCGCTGCCCATTTCCTCCACCTCCTGCCCTGTGTGGGTTCAGGTTTCCAGAGGCTACCTCAGCAAGCAACAGCTCTTGGCAGTTCCTGGCCCCTCCTCTGGGCCTCCCATTTTGCAGCTCCCTCCACCCAAGGCAACTTTCTTTCTTACTGTAGGCTCTGGCCACCACCTCTCTAGCATTCCCAGTGTGCCCTTCCTATGAAGGTCTCATCTTTCCTTCTAATTCTACTTTGAAAATTCAACAGTTATCATTTTAAAGAGCTCTTAGACTAAAGAGTAGAGCACTTTTACCATTAGCATTTACAAACTTTCTTCTCATGTTACACCACATCTGTCTACTGCCTGTGTTATCTTCTTAACATGTATGTTCTTAACACACACACACACACACACACATTTGAATAAGTATGCTTTTCCTATTTACTTAGCAAGAGAAATACTATCAGTGTAACCAAGAGGTTGCTGTGCAGTTTATTTATGTAAAATACATTAAAATTCGGGGCCGGGGGCTGGTGAGGTGGTTCAGTGAGGAGACTTGTGCTTTCCACACAAGTGCAACAGCTGAGTTTGATCCCCTCAGCCCACAGTGGAAGGAGAGAACTGACTCCTGAGAATTGTCCTCTGCCCCCTCATAATAAACAAACACAATTGTAAATTAAAATTAGGGACTAGGGGGCTTCCTCCATTGGTAAAGTACTTGCCATGAACACAGGCCCTGAGTTGGCATCTCCAGGATCCACGTAAAAAGCCACACGTGGCAGCACTCAACTCATAATCTCAGTGTCAGGCAAGTGGAGACAGGAGGGGCCCTGAGGTTTACGGGCCATATGACGGATCTGAATCAGAAAGCTCCAGGCTGAGTGAGAGACCTTGTCTCAAAAAAATAAGACAGAGCATTTGAAGAAGATACCCATGTTGAACTCTGGGCTCCACAAGCACATGCACACATGTGAATGTGTACCTGCGCACACATAAAAATATTTAAATGAATACAAACCAGCAAAAGGCTTACATTTTTTTCCCACCTAAAATATCCTAGACTTGTTGAAGCCCATGGACGTAACCTGGTCCTTCACTCTGCAGATTAGGAAGCTAAGAACCAGAGAGGCTGAAGGTCGCATTTCCAGTCGAGAGGGAAGCTTCTATACACGCTTGCTGGCCAAGACGGACTGTGGGCCCAGGGCGCTCTACTGAGCTGGAGACCGGCTTTCTCAAAACCTTGCTTCCGGGCGGTGGTGGTGCACGCCTTTAATCCCAGCACTCGGGAGGCAGAGGCAGGCGGATCTTTGTGAGTTCGAGGCCAGCCTGGTCTACAAAGCGAGATCCAGGAAAGGCGCAAAGCTACACAGAGAAACCCTGTCTCGAAAAAAACAAACAAAAAACCCCAAAAAAACCTTGCTTCCGCTTCTTAGATATCCTGGCAACACATCAGGCCGGTCGCACACAGACCTCTCAAGAGCTGTTCCTCCTCTGAGCTTCCTCTGCCTGCGGCTGCCGCCCAGGCTCCAAACACTGCTGATACTTGGACTCCCATCTCCAGTTGTCGCTGGTTTCATTCCCTAGTGACCCGAGCTGTCAGAGGCAAGGCTGCTCTGTTGAAGCCAAGTGGCGGCGCCTGTACCACCTTGAAGAGCCCTAATGTCTCCTATGCTCGTGTTTGGGGACGTCTTGCTTACTGTCTCTCCCATCTGGTTTTTCCCTACTTGATTTGGAAACCTCTTCAAAAAAAAAGGTTTATTTATTTTTATGTGTTCTGCCTGCCTGTGTGTAAATGTGCCGCGTGCAGCAGTATCCGTGGAAGCCAGAAAACTTGTACCATTCCCTAGAACTATAGTTACAGATGGTTACAGAGTTGCCCTGTGCATGCTGGGAACCATCTCCTGGTCCTCTGCCAGAGTAGGCAGTGCTCTTAACCTCTGAACCATCTCTCAGCCCCATCTCCTTTTTTAAGGGAAGGGATTTCATTAAGTTGGACCCTCCACAGTTTGCCTTCAAGCCTTGGCATGGGATACCTCAGAAACTGACTGAAAGAGTAAACAAATCAATAAGTGAGTTAACCATGATTAAGGCAGCATGAGGACTTGTGGGTTTTAAATTATCTTGTTAATATTTATGTTGCAATGTTTAAAAAAACCTAAATGTAACTTTGTGTGGTGATATATTGTATATCCAAATAAACTTGCCTGAGGATCAGAGGACACTAAATTAGACATAGAGGTCAGGCAGTGGTGGCACACACCTTTAATCCCAGCACTTGAGATCTCATGCCTTTGCTTAGCAAGTACACACACACCTTTAATCCCAGGAGGTAAAATGGCAGGGCACAGAAAGATATATAAGTCGTGTGGAAACAGGAATTCACTCTCTTGAGGCTGAAGATTTCGTAGAGGTAAGAACTAGTGGCTGGCTGTTCTGCTTCTCTGATCTTTCAGCTTTCACCTTGATATCTGGAGCTTTTTTTATTACTATTATTATTAATAGACCATCTAAGATTCGAACAGCAACTTTTCTTCCTGTTTCATGTCTCAAAGGTAGTATTACTCCAGAATCAGCTAAACTTCACTCTAGTTATGCACATAAGACATTCTCAACTCACAACAGCTGTGAAATGCAGCTGTGTTTATTATTGGTCATAGATGGCACATAATGAAGGTATAGTATGTTATCCAAACAGTCTGTGTGAAGGATAAACAAGAGGGTAATAAATCCATCAATTCTTCTTCCTAGCTATTGACTCCGCCACATTCAGCTTTTAACTTGTATGTCTACTCTTAAAGTGACAAAAGTGTAAATCTATAATATTGATATTTTGGTACATTGTTTAAAACTGGCAAGGCAAGAGTCCTGGGATCATGTCTTGGATGCTTTTGTTAGGTACGGACTGGAATGCCTGTCTCTGTGCACAGTTAAT
>CABHPH010120189.1:0-12746 GCA_902168325.1 Peromyscus nudipes
GAAAAGATTGATTCTAGAAATGGAACAGGAAACATACAAGATGATCTTAAACCATCTTGTAGTGTAAAATGTAAGGAAAATCTTGTTTATAAAAAGAAAGAAAGAAAGAAAGAAAGAAGAAAAGAGAAGAGAAAAGGAAAGGAAAAAAGAAAAACGAAACTATACTGGCCCTATGGCAAAGGAACTCAAGAACTAACCAAAAAAGTTCCTGATGACGAAAACTAGAGAATTTAAGCAAAATGAAATGTATAAAACTCCACTGGATTACAACCTAACTAGAAAATAAATGTTTAGGAGTCTGTAGTTATATACTATATATGCATGGACACCTTGGAAATAGCATGTAAATATCCTATGCAGAAGATTCCCAAGTAGTGTCTATATAAACACTCCTCCTTCAAGGGGATAGAGCCTGGTTCCCCATCCATTATATTCAGACCTCATAGAGTGACAACCTTCAAAAGAGGACAGTGAGGATGGGGTGTGGGAGTTGTTTACCGTCTGGGAAGGCAAACCCTAGGTCAACCAGCTGATTAGGTCAACTCCAGCAGTGAAACATCATTGTGGTGATAGGTACCCTTCACATGATAATGATGAATGGCAGTTTGTCTGCAATGTATGCTTCAAGAATCCCATAGCCCACTCTTATTATGGGACAAATATCAAACAAACCCTACTTAAGGAGCAGTCTGCGACGTACCTGGCCAGTGTTCTTAAAACTGTTGGTGTCATACGAAACAAGAAAAATCTGAGAAACTGTTGCAGCCAAGAGGAGCCTAGGGAGACATGACAGCTACGTGAATGCGGGCATCCTGGGACAGAAAAAAGAAATAAAAACTTGAAAAAAATGCCACATTTCCTCATTATTTCATCAGTATTTCCTCCAGTACAGAGTTGAACTATTGTCTATCTTGCAATTGGAATATTGCCCCTGGATTGCTCTTGCTTTATGTCTAATTCATTGATCTGTATGTGTGAGTCGGATGTAGCATAAGGACTTCACTTCTAGTATTGGTAAAAAGCAGGATGGACCAATGTCATGGCCTGTTGACCACGAAAAAGTTGACCTGCCTCTGTCTTCCTCTGTCTTCCCCACATCCACCAGCCCACAGTATCCCCAGGAGCTCAGGAAGGTTTCTCTGGACAATGTGGCTCTGAAGAAGGAAGTGGGATGTCTGTGGCCTGGGGTCAGCTTGACATTAAATCCTGTGACAGCCCCTCCTCCTTTCCCAGAGCATCTGCCCTCAGCCTGCTGTGGCCTGGGTTTTGATTGAGCTCAGGAAAGTGTAGAAGCCAAATGGAGCTGAGCACAGCTGAGGACCTTTCATCACTTTGTTGAAAAGTTAAAATGCTTGTAGGCCCGCATTCAATATTTGTTGAATGGATAAATATATGAATTTAGAAGGCACTGCTTAGAAACCATTATGATGTTTCACTGATGTGTAACTTGTATAAATTCCTAGAATAATAGCAGTTTTGAGCTGTAGAAAAGCCTCAGAGAGAAACCTTCTGGCCAAACCCTTTTATTTTGTAAGGGAAAGGCCAATTAACTTGCCTAAAGTTGCACAACTGGCTGACCCTTCAACTAAACTTCCTTTCGCTACTACCGGCTTTCTACCTACTACAGCATGGAAAGCTTTTCATGTGCACACGTGTTGTGCACTCCAGTGAACCCCAGGTTCCATGTCTCTGCGTGCATTGCTCCTCACTATTTCTGCACTCTCTGTACTCACTCCTGCTCCCGTGTAAACGAATATATTTGTGTCTCTGTCTTTTTTCCCCTCCCATTTACCCTTATTGTGACACCATCGCATGGTTAAAAACATTATCCTGTGGCCCGGTACACCCTACTCCTAAGAAGAGGGTATCCCACCCCTCCTTGGGGCTTAAGAACACCCTCTTTAAATCAGCAGTGGCGTTTGATTTTTTTCTTAAGTCCAGTCATTTGCTGGGCGTGGTTTCACATGTCCAGCGTGTGTGTGTGTGTCATCCCAGCACCCACCCAGGTTGAGGGAGGAAAGCAATGAGTTTAAATTAACCTGGGTTAAACAGTGAGGTTCTATGTCAAAACACAAACAAACAAAGCATAAATTATCTTTAGATCATAACATAATTGGAAATATAATGATTGAACTGATAATCAATTTAATCAAAGAAACCCAATCCTGGTGTTCATGTGTGGCACAAATCTGAGTTTTGAACATGGTGCTTTCCCTATAGAAGTGATGCAGGTGTACTGTTGCTGCTCCAAACGTGAATTATATGGCTATTTCTAATGCAGTCCCAACCATCCAAAGACCCCATCCAGATCATATCTCTTCCTTTAGAGCATGTGTGTGAACTCTCCACTCATGTACCATCTGGCAGCAAATTCTCATAAAAATGTCATTAACACTTGAGCCTCTTCAGTGAAGACAGGGAGGTCGCCACTCGAGGCCAATCAGACCCCAACACACAGTCTTAGCCTTGGCTCCCAAGAGGAAGAGGCTTTAGTTACAAATTCTATCATGATCACGTTTATTTCTTTGTCCTTAAAAAGTTCCCTTGTCTTAGCTTTTGAAGATTACTCTTGAAACACAAGAGGTCCTCTGTCTTTGTCAACCAGGAACCTCTCAATGGCAATTAGCTCATCAGACCTCAACCACGGAACAGCTGAACATCAGTGGAATGGAGATTTCATGGTCTAGACCAAAAAGTAGGGTCAGTAGGCTCTGGAGAGCCAAGGACCAGCAAAGAGGACTTGGGGAAAGGCATTCAGCATCTAGATAACCAGGTTAAGACCTTTAGCTGATTGTTTTGATAATAGGCATCCTCGATAAATACAAGTTAGAGTGAATTCAAAGACATTTGTCCTGAAAGTGTGCAGAAAGGGATCAGATTGAGAGGTGTCAGACCAAAGAAGATAACCTTAATCTAGGGAAGATAAGACCCATAGTGGCCTGTGAACAAGGATCACGTGGAATGGAATGGAATGATTTTATTTCTACTACTTCTCCATTTGATTTTATATGACCTAATCCACAGTAAATGTTCAATAATTATTATGCATAAAATCAAGTAGAAATAACAGAATCTTGGAGTGTTCTTACCTTGGTTTTATAGAAAATTAGCTATTAAATAACTTGCTCAGAGCAACCTACCCAAGAAGCTCCAGTAGCTCATATTTAAACCCAATTACAACAGACATCCACAAGCCCAGGGGTGCAAAATACTCCACAATCCTCTTGAAGGGTTTAATAACAAAGTGTCAAAAATTAAGAATATAAACTTATCTCTGCACACCTTCCAAAATACAACAAGCCAATTGAAAACTAGTTCATGTACACTCAGTAGAAAAGGCAATGGGTTCTGCTCCTAAGTTATCGAATAACTAAAACCATGAATCACATAACCTGAAGAAGCAATACCTAAACACTAGTTTCTAAATTAGCTACATCAAGTCACTGGAGGAACTCTAATACAAGGCAGATTGCGAGCTTTACTCCTGGAGAAACTGATTGAGACATATATTTATGAAGTTTGGACATCTATGCACAGACAGGTCTGGGTATTATGTCCTAGATTTAGAGTCTCACAGAACCTTTAACTGGAAAAACTTTTGCCTACCATCTAGCCCTTGGGAGGGGGGTCAGTAGATTTTCCTATTGCTTGCCATTACAAATGGTAAGCAGTGGCTGCATGGAGAGCCCATAAAGGCAGGGTCTGAGTCAGCATCCCAACCAATCAGACACAGGCCCCAGTAAATACATCCATTATTCATGGGAGAGCAAGCCTTCATTTTAGTGAAGGGGAGTGAAGTTCAAGCTTCCTCACTAGGACCTTGGTGATTTCCAATAGTTTCCATTACTCATCACAAGGTTCATCAGCAATGACGGTGGACGCAGTCCTTTTAGATGGCCTATGGCAGAAAAGCCAACATTTACTTTACTTGAAAGATTAAGGCAAATTTGCCCTAATTGCTCCTCCTCATTAATGCCTCTGCCACTTTAAAAGGCAGGTCAAATATTTTATTCCATTATTAGCTATAAAATTTTAAATATTGATATCTCTTGAGAATTAATCAAGAGAAGTCATATGTCAAAAGCAAAAGAAAAATAAAAGAGCCTGGCACAATTTCTCAGTTGGGTTTAAATTCAAACTAAAGAATATGTGACTGATAGAAAATCTTCTCTTGAGAATGGGTTTTGATGAAGGTGAAGAGCATGAAAAACATGTCTCACTGAGTACCTGAAGAAAAAAGGGCACAGGGCACAG
Source organism: Peromyscus nudipes (assembly GCA_902168325.1). Lineage (NCBI taxonomy): Eukaryota > Metazoa > Chordata > Mammalia > Rodentia > Cricetidae > Peromyscus > Peromyscus nudipes. Next base: position 4,255 of record CABHPH010120189.1, read on the forward strand.
CACTGAGGAAGGGGAAATGGACAAGAAAGGAAGCCTCCAAGGAAGGCTATCCGCTTCAAAGCTGTACCTAGAACAGCTCTGATGTGGTTTGAAAAGGCATAGAAACCTCCTCAGAAAATAAGGCCCTCTCAAGTGAGGCTGCACAGTTTGTCCCTAACATAGTTTCTTCCTCAGTAAAATATAATGATAGTCTCACCCCTTGGGACTGTTTTAAGATAAATCTCATGTTCTAGCAAGGGCCTAGCACGATTCCTGCTACAGCATTTCCCCTTAGAACAATCTGGAACTCTTCCCAGAGACCTGGATACCCAGTCCCGAGTTTAGTGTTCACATTGAGCCTCCTCGCACCTTCTACTATATTTTAAGTCATGGCTAGATTACTGATGATTCTTAACATGATGTGAACACTACGAAATGTTGTTATGCTGTACCATTCATAAGTGACCAGAAAACAGTCACCCAGGTTCAGTGTAGTGAGGCTGTTTCCGAGTACCGTAGGTTGCATCTCAGATATGGAACCTGCAGACAAGGAAAGCCCACAGAACCCAGTTCCTCAGTAGACGCTCATTTCAACCATGTGGTTTGGGAGAAGAACTTCCCCTAGCCTGAGAGATCTTTCTGTGCAAACCAAACTTAGGGACTGTTCAACTCAGGACCTTGCCTGAATTAAGATCCCATTTCAGAACAAAGTGGATGGATGGGTTAGAGACCCAAGAAGTCAGGGCTAGTTATAGAGTGAAGAAATTAAGAGCTGGGGTGAACCCCCAAGCCTTGCTTTCACAGTCAAGGAGACCCCAAAGCACATCCAATTCAAGAAACATCCCAGCTTTCTGAGCCCTGTCTGGATGGCACCTCAAGAAAATGTGAACTTCTAGCTCCCTGTGTAGACTAACTCTAAACTTCCCTGGCAACTAAACATTTTGACTTCACCTTTCTCCAGTCTACCGAGCATTTCCAGTAGGTACCCTGCATAACACCTATTCTGAGGTGATATGGGTAAATTGCAAAAACATTAATTTACTATTAACATAATTACAGGGTTTTATCTGCTCTCTAGGATTTGTTTAGTGCTTGGGGCCCAGTCCCTTTCACTCTCACAATACCCGCTTTGTTTTAAAGCAGAGATACTACAGTGGCTGTGGTGGAGGAAATGCCCTTTGAATTCCCTGTTAGCAGAGTCATAAACTGCCTCTAATCAGAAGCAGTGTGAGGAATAGACCAGAGACTTCTTTGAAATGCCCACAGTCTGCAAAGAATTTAAATGTCTTTCTTTGCGTCGCTCTTCAAAATATATTTTAAAATAGTTGCTCAGTCCTAAGTTTTCCCTAATAAGGTTCCATTTAAATAAATTTGGAAATATTTTCCTTCTTAAAAAAAAAGCCACCCAATTTGTAAATGTCAGATAAAAATACACAGCCGTTAGAAGGCTATCACCTATTTTCAGCAACATCTTTTTCCAAGCTCTCTCTTCCCTTTTCTTTCTTTCTTTTTTCTCCTGTTGGCTGTCCTCAGCAGCTCCTGGGAGCTTCCTCACCCAAGAGGACTGGGTTCCTCAGATCACAAACAATTTCATTTGTTTTCCTGGCTGCTGCCATCATAGGAGCAGAGCTGGGCCCCATCGCCCAATACAGCCCTTCTGAGTTACCCTGGCTCCCCAAACACCCGGAGAGGCCACGTGACTGAAATGAAACCAACTCGCCCTTAACTTTGGAAAATTAGCCGTGCTCCTCCTTGCTGCGCCATGTCAAAATTAGAGAGTAAACAGAGGTCCCCCCAATCCCCCTGATTGCATTAATCATTCAAATGACGTATTAGCATTCTTCAGCCTCTTCTGTTGTGCTTCCAAATTAACACCTCCAGGTTCAAGGGAATAGAAATTAACTGAATTATCTGGCAGCCCCAGATGTCCTCGCATGCTCTTCCCTCTCGCTGATTTAATGTGCCTGAAGAACGGTTATGAGGCAGAAACACTGCTAATGGTCAAGAAATAATTTATGCCATGTGTATCCCGCAGCCTTTGCTCTGCTCCTCCTCCGACATTCCAAAGCTGCCCAGATTCCAGGTGAGCCCTGGCTGCGGTGTGCACAGACCCCACTGCGGGGAGGCATGGCCGTGCTGTGAATAGCCCTGCCTCCCGTCTGCAGTGAGGGTGCTGGGGTGCTTGCCCCTCTGCAGTTCCCTGTCCAACTCTCCAGAACAGGCTGGGTGGGCCTAAACTGCAGAGCCACAGAGTGGGCTGTGGGGTGAGGAGTGTCCGTCCCCGGAAGCAGAAAGAACTGGAGAGCTGAGTCTGTGTGATCCCAGGAAGGGACCTCTCAGGTGTTTCCCAGCTCTGGCCACTAGCAATCTTCCTGTTGAGGCATGAAAAGGATCAACTCATCCTCAGAGTTGTGGAAGGGCTCTTTAGAACATTGATGTAATCCTTCACAACAGAAGCCCGTTTCCCTTGGGGGTTAAGCCTGTCATTTGGGAGTGTCTCCAGGGCATTAAGCCATAATTGCTTGCATAACTCCGAGAGGCAAACAGGAAGCTGGCACACACACACATTCATAACCTTCCTAGAGCAGGCAGGTCCAGTCCTTTGCCTTGGCGTTGCAGCCCCAAACTCAAACCCCACCCCTGCCCGTTCTGAGGGGCAGCCTCCGGAGGTGGAGGAAGCCTGAAGTTCACACAGGGACCTCACCTCTATCCCAGTTCCCAGCTGCCTGACTCTGGAAGCAAGGCCTGGGAGTGGGAATAGGGAATGGTCCACACCAGACACCAACCAGAGCACAGGGGCCTAGTTACAGGACTTCAAATGTCCTCCCCTGGCTTGGTGGAAACAGAAACATCAGATGTTTATTAAATGACATAGTGGTGGCGACTACTTTGCAGAGCCAGCCCAGAAGTGTATGCTGTCACTTTAAAAAAAATTGAGCCGATGCCAGGCTAGTCATGGTAATGCTCCCATGGCATGATTAGATTCATGCCCAGGGTTGTATTTGCATATGATATTCAGGGCATGATTTTTTTATTGTTCTTAATCAGAGCCGAATGTCAACAAAATAAATGAAGTTGCGAGTTGAAGTGAAATTTTTATCACATCAGGGATGTGCTTTTTCTCCCATTTATCACAGCCCATATTGAGAGAGTGAAATTTTTTGAAAATGTGGTAATCAATGGAAGAGCTCCATATGGCAGGGATCAAAGGTGTTACATAGTGTGTGGTTCTGCTTTATTGCCAGCCAGTACTGTTAATTGGACAACAAGATCAGAGGCAATATTAAAATCCAATTAAATTGATATGAACAGATTGCCAAGTGATGTACACTAATGTATAATTGAGTATCAAGCAAATGCAAGTCCCCGTCTTCTGCTTCTACCTCCTGAATAAATGATGGCGCCATAGAGGACAGAAACAAGTCTGCACATTAGCTGCACAGCTCTGGGCTCTCATTTGTAACTTTCAGAGTTGATGACTTTTGCTTTTCCTCCTAGTCCGCCTTAAAGAGACAGACCCTTTCCCTGTCCTCCCCCAAGCCCCCACCCCGTGGCCCCCACCTGGAGTGGCTCCCCCCACTCCCAAATCATGTTTCCCTTTCGGGGCTTGGAAATGAAATCCATGTTTCATATGCTTCATTACATGTCTATTATGTAGCAGGTCCTAAAGAGCAGTACATTGATAATATATTGTGCTAGTTGTAAATGATCTGTCCATCTGGAGAGGCACGCTAACACATTTCTAATGCCGTCTCCCTGATATAAATTATAGCAGAGCATTTCTCAACCAAAAAGGCAGCGAAAAGCAAGCTCGCCAAGCCCTGGGTGAGCACCTCGCTGCTCACACAAAGGACCCGAGTAGCACCAGAGTGTGGGCCGTGCTGTGGATCCCCATAGTGGATCCCAGCTGCTGGGTCTTGCCAGCAGGAGCTGAAGTGGGGCCTCCATTCATTCCTTTCCAAACAAGGCCGGGAAGGGACAGGAATCCAGAGGAAAGCAGTCCCTCCCACTCAATTAGAGCAATTAGCTCACAGGCCTTACTGGGGCCAGGCCTGGCTGAATAGGATCCCCTGCCCCATCGTTTGTTACCCGAGCTGAGCTCACACAAATTAATGAGGAGAGGGAATGAGTAACGCCAGAGAGCTGCTGCGGGCAAACACTCTGGGGGCCTCGTCCCTTCCTCCTGTAAGAACAGCCCGGATTACCCCCCAACAATAAAATCTGTTAACTTATACAACTTTGCTTAAGAAACAAGTCTGATGGGACGTTAGCAGACTTCCTGGGGCCAACAGAGAACCAGTGCGGGCCGCGGAGGCCTTCTCTACCGCCACGCGTGACAGAACTGTGAGCCAGCAGTAGGCTTCACGTCTCTGCCCATGAAGTTCCATGTTGGGAAGTTTTTCTCTCCCGTTTATTACCAAACAAACGGGGCACAGAGCAGGAGAGAGAGAAACACAGTGGCAGCGGTGATGAGCAAAGACTGTGTGAGCCAAGATTGTGTTTGGTTAGCTTTAGGTCAAGCTGCTCCAAGCTCATCCTCTGCCTTCCCCTTTTTTGCTGCTGTTCATTGGCCTAAAAGAGAGAGAAAGTAGAGAGAGGTTGGCCAATTAGAGCTGGGGAGGGGGCTGGCCCACAGGCTGGAAGCACATCTTAAGAAAGGGGCTTTTAACTAGCTTAGAAGTTGAGTGGCAAAATTTGGCACCTTTCAAATTTTGACCAGACACTTAGGTCTCTTTACAAACAGATTCACATTTTTATAGATCAGATTTTATTTGTGGGCCTTAACAAAACTAAGATGGTATCTCTGCTCGTAACTCCCTTTGAATTTCCTCTATTTGGCTTTTGCCAGTCAAAGCAAGTGGTAGATCCCTGGTCAGAAACTACTTCCTGAGCAGCTGTTGAATCAATGTTTTGCCTTCTTTTCAGCAGGTCGGCTGACTTAGGTCCAAGCGGCCTCTGTTTGCTGTTCATCTTGAAAGTGGAGCAAAGAGAAGCTCAGAGTGAAGTCAGGCCTACAAAGGGCCCAGCATTGCCTTTGAAGCGGGGGACCTGCACAGAGGGAGCTGGTAACCGACAGCATCCCGTTAAGCAAGGAGGGCAAACCAGAGCTGACTGTCTTCTGCCCAGAGTGGAGCTGTGCTGGCGACCAAGGCAGGCAGCTCAGTGCGGAGACTTGCTTCTGCTGCAAAGGTTCCCCACCAGCCGCAGAAAGACAGGGCCCTCTGGCACAGCTTGAGGTCTCCTGAACTAGTGGGGAGTGCTTATCTCCAACTTGTTTATCTAGAAATAATATCAGCTCCACTTCCTAACATTTGTCTAGCATTCCTGGGCCCATCCTCAAAATGTGGAGGGAAAAAAAAAAACTGTGATTTTAATCAAAACTTCTGTGGAGTCCCTGCCACTGTGCAACATATTTCACAACCGCCCACCGCCGGTCCACTCATCACCACAGCCCGCAAGGTAAGAAATACTACCCTCATGTTTCAGATGAGGCAACTGACCCTCAGAGAGGCTGAACAATTTCCCAGAAGTTACACAGAAAGGAGACACCAAACTGAAGCTCAAATACAGATTTCCTGTATTAAACCCGGGTTTGGATGGCTGTTGGTAAAGGCAACGGCCCCCAAGCCTGACAAGTGAAGATGGATCCCCAGGCCCCACATGGTGGAAGCAGAGAACTGACTCCCAAAGCTGACCTCTGACTTTCACACACTTACCATTGCACGTGCAACACCCCCTACACACACAAACACAAAATAAACAAAGAAAAAATGGTGAAAATTTTTAATTATTGATTTTAAATTGGAAACAATACTTTAATCTTCCCTAATCTATGTGCAGCCCAGTGGGGAAATCCCTTGCTGAACTAGTCCAGTCTGGCTCCCAAGTGGGCCTGCTTGGAGTTTGCACTCCCCTTAGTTGTGTGTAATTATTCACTGGCACACTCACAGCCAGCAGCACCTTAAAGAGGGAAGGATTTAATCCACAGCATTAGCCATCACAGGATGGTGAGCGAGACTGACATCTGCAAAGGCCAATGGTAAAGATCAGGGAGATGGAAAGAGGAAAAAGAGGGACTTCCTCTTCCCTGTGGAAAATCAGTCTTTGTCACTCGCTCAGAACAGATAGATAAGTAAAGCCTGAAGCTCCCCACTTACTGGAGTTTACATAAAGTTCAGTTTTGCTTGTGAGACAGTCACCCCTTTACAAGCTTACCCCTGGAAGGCTGTTTATTCTCCTTCCCCTCCTTTGAGCTCCACTTCCCCTGTACTACTGAGGCTTCCACAGAGCTGGCCAGTGACATTGCATCACAAATAGCCAACAGTGCAGGGAGGAGAACCCTACGTCAAGCTTTTTAGGAGATGTGGAAAGGATAATGGAACATGAAAATATGTCAAGTCCCACACTTCTAAGGCAATGTTTTTATTCTTTTTGGTTTTTACAATTGCTTACAAAATTGGAATATGTTACAGTTAAGATTCTTGATTGATTAGGTAGGAATACATGCTTATAAATACAGGCAACTACCTGTACACACTGACATGGGTAGGTGTGAACACAGTAAAGCTCAGGTGGAGTGTGTGGGGGTGGCAGGCCTCTGGACTAAGTTCAGAAAGAAGGGTAGACTTGGCACTGTGGTGCTGAGCTGGAAAGCCTTGGCTCTGTTGTTCTCAGCTCTGTCCCCAGGCAAGTTCTCCACCTCTCTCACAGAACAGAGAGACTGTGGCAGACACTCACAAATGTCCCTTTTGGCTCCTCCACCCACGTATCTGCTCCTGAAGGCACCCCCAGTTTTTAAGTGTAATTGAATGGACTGAACATCTGTGTAGCCATGATTCTGAGCAGATAAAAATATACCAGCCAACAGCAAAGGGGGAAACTCAAACACAAGCAAACTAAGAATGTGTCTTAGTTGGTGGAGAGCTTGTCGAGGATGCATGAAGGTTCAATTCTCAGCCCTACATAAAGTGGGTGTGGCAGACAGCCTCTAACTCAACATTCGGGAGATGAAGAAAGAGGGTCAGAGTTTAGAGTCATTCATGGTTATGCAGTGAGTTCAAAGCCAGCCTGGTCTATGTGAGACCCTGTCAAAAAAGGAAAGAAAAGGAGATGGGGGGGGTAGAATTTGTGATATCAGAAAGGTGGGGCTGCTAGAGGGTCTTCTTCTGCAGACTTAATAAACATTGTTGCTGTTATTTTTATGATAAAGATTAGATAAATATTATATTATGTGGAAGAAAGTGTTGAGCATTACCTCCGAAAGGGTCAGTATATAGCACAAACCCCTCCCTTATATTTATAGACACAAAATATCCACCGCACACCAAATCCTTATGACTATCTATTCCCATTTTTCATAAGCAAACTTGTCTTCAGTCATACAATTTACATTTCAAAGGTGTCAAACCAATTAGTTTGGCAAATGCTTCATTGTTCTGTTGTTTCTTGAGCATCATGTACTGTAATTGAAGTTCACTGTTCCCGGCTCACTTGCCCACCCACACACACGTACTTGGTGTCATGACATTATCCCGTCAACACTTACACCAAAGGTCACGGACGCTGTATTAGGTAGAAGTGCACAGGGAATCCAGGACTCTCTCAGGGCCTTATTCTTTCCTGCTGTCCAACAGTGTAATAGGATTATGTAATAACTCAAGGCAGGAAGTCAGTTCTGTGCCATGCTGGAAATGCAGGTAAAGCCTCTCGTAGAATTATGTGAGTTAGTATTCTGCCTACATGTGAAGTCAGCAAAGAAGCACAATGTTTGGCATTTCAGAGCCCAGAAAAAATCTCCCTCACTTTCCTATCTTCCTCCCACAGGACAGCAGAGCAGTCTCTTCCAAGTCTGCTACTGAGGAAATGACACTCTCTCCATATCGATACACTGAACTATTTTAACCACCACCAACAACAAATGTTGTGGATCACTAACTCCAAAGTCAGCTACCTCCTCAATACATTTTCATTGTCCCAAAATAACCACAATAAAGTGCCTTTTGAAACTCTAACTATAAGAATGTTTTCAACTGTCTTTAAGAATCTCTGAGCAGTTTTCCCATGATGTTATTATTCCACAAACCAGGGCCTCACCAGAAAATTGCCCCATTCACCTATCAAATCTCAAATCTACCTGCTGCCAATACTCCTCCAAGGTTCATGAAGAAAGAAAATGCAATTGGCATCCTCTCCAACCCCAGGAAGACCAGCACTGAGGCTTCTCCCTGTTTCCACCACATCTCTCTCCTCCGAAGCTTTAGACTTTACTGTTTTCCTCAGCAGCAACTGATGTAGCTTGAAAATAGGCCTGTGAACACTTTTTAAAAGCTGAAATCTTGTCACATTTCACAAAATCCTTTGCTCACTTAAGATTGGAAGATCTTTAACAAGAAAGGGGTCAGCCGGGTGGTGGTGGCGCACACCTTTAATCCCAGCACTCGGGAGGCAGAGGCAGGCGGATCTCTGTGAGTTTGAGGCCAGCCTGGGCTACAAAGTGAGTTCCAGGAAAGGCA